>PVJX010018849.1:0-35817 GCA_004027295.1 Dolichotis patagonum
GTGTGTGTGTGTGTGTGTGTGTGTGTGTGTGTGTGTTTGTGCACCTAGGTGTATGGTCTGTATACTTAGCTGGAGTCGTACAAGGTATCTCTGGATTGTGTACATGCCTCCCTGTATTGTATATACTGCAAGGGAGGTTGGGTGTGTGTGTGTCTGGATATAGTTTGTGTGTGGTACTGGGGACTGAACCCAGGGCTTTCTCACTGAGTTATACCCCTAGTCCCTTTTTCAGTTTTCATTTTGAGATGGGGGTCTCACTAAGTCACTAAGTTACACAGGGTGGACTCAAACTTGCAGTTTTTCTGCTTCAGCCTCGAAGAATGCTGAGATTGCAGGCATGTGCCACCACACTCAGCTGCATATATTTCTTGTGTGCCCAGGAGTGTTGCAAGTGTCTGTGAGTTTGGTATGTGTGCAGTTGTATTGTGTGTACCTGTAGATTTGTGTGTGCCTCTGTATTGCCACATGGGTAAATCCTTACATTGTGTGTGTCCCTCTGTTATGTGAGTTTGGGTAGGGGCAGTGAGCCAGGCTTTGTGTGTGACTGAGATTGTGGAATGTGTGCTGCCCAGGAACTCTGGCTACTGTGAACACCATGGGCACCTGGCTGGCTCGGTGCCCACATAGGAATGACTGTGTGGATCTCTCTGTTCAGCCGTAAGAGCTGGTTGTGCTTGCAGCCTGCGTTGATTGTCTGTCTCAACACTCATGGGCTGCATAGACCTGAGGGTTTATGTCTCTAGGTCACGCATACACAAGGCTTGGCTGAGAGGTCCAGTTGCTATGTGCTAACCACCACTACACCCCCGTACACACACACTCATCCCGCTATCATCCATTCATTGTAAAAACAAACTTTCCCTTTTCTGGAAGTCTCCCACCCTTATACCATGCCTCTGCCTGGGAAAGCAGTGACAGGAAGTATGAACTGGGGTGGGGGTGGGGGGCAGGCAGGAGGGCAGGCAGGCAGGGCTGTGGATTTGACTCTCAGCTTGAAGATGCTGTGTGACTCCTAGGTGGTGTACGCCTGTCTCTGACCTACCTTTTCTGCAAAATGGCTCGTAGTGTGGCTCACATTAGATGGGACTGCTGAGCACTCTCTCACCCGTGGTGGTCAGCACTCCTATCCTGACTGTGCCTCTTCTGCCTTTTCCCTACCAGCTCAGCAGCACAACATACCCCGTGGTTGTGAAGATGGGGCATGCACACTCTGGGATGGGCAAGGTGAGTCACTAGCTGGAGTGTGTGCATGTGCATGCATTTGTATAGTGTACACTTGGGACACTGTAAGTATGTTGATAGATGGGTATTTGTGTATTCAGTGCACACCAGTAATTCTGTTTCATGGTGTGTCCTGTCTATTTGGATTTTTGTTTTCTCATATTCAGCTAATTTTGCCAGCCTGTTTTTCTATTGTGTATTCAGGCAATTTTGTATCCTGTTACTGTGCTAATGTATTGAGCATTGTGTCTGTGGGTGTATGTGTGCGTTTGTGCTGAACATGCATCATGTCATCTTTTACATTCCAGGGTCTCGGGGTCCAGTATGCTGATTTTGTCTGTATGCATGTAGAAAGTAGACTTGTGAGTTTTAAGTTTGAGTGTGTCCCAGTTTCTGTATGTTATGGTGTGTACAACTGAGTTTATATCTGGGTGCCCTATGCATATTCCACACAATCACCTAGTGTTTTCAGTTTTATTGAGATATAATTCAAATGCCATGCAACTCAGTCATTTAAAGTGGAAAATTCAAAGGTTTTTAGAATGTTCACAGAGTTGTATACACCTTTATGTGTTTGGGTGGACATGTACAAAACAGAGACTCACAATTATGCATGCTTGAGTGCCTTGGAATGCCCACCTAATTTCTGTGTACTCACCTCACTCATGTGTCATGTTTACACACATCTCCAGGTAGCCCCTCTTCCCACCACTGTCCTGATCCCTGTCCCTATATGCACAGGTCAAAGTGGACAATCAGCACGACTTCCAGGACATTGCAAGTGTTGTGGCACTGACCAAGACATATGCCACTGCAGAACCCTTCATTGATGCAAAATATGATGTGCGTGTCCAGAAGATTGGGCAGAACTACAAGGCTTACATGTGAGTGGGAGGTCTGGGCCTGGGGAGAGGTCCTCTGCCCTAGTCTGTACAGCCCAGGCCCCCCTGAGCCTCTTCTTGCTCGTCCCCCAGGAGGACATCAGTGTCGGGGAACTGGAAGACCAACACAGGCTCTGCGATGCTTGAGCAGATCGCCATGTCTGACAGGTGGGGGCTGAATGCAGGGAACAGAGACAGGGAGGGTGAGAGTGTGACCCCTGGTAAGGCCCTGACTGGCTGCCCTGCCCCCATCTTGGCAGGTACAAGCTATGGGTGGACACGTGCTCGGAGATATTTGGGGGACTGGACATCTGCGCAGTGGAAGCGCTGCATGGGAAGGACGGAAGGGATCACATCATTGAGGTGGGAGCACCCAGGGGGCAGTGGGGCACAGAGGGAGGAGTAGGTGCATGGCAGCAACTCTCCAATCCTCAGAGTACTCCATGGCTCAGTCTTCAGTGGATGGCAAGGTGCTCAGTAAATGATAAAGTACCTTGGCATCTGGGACATTCCTAGCAAATGGCAAAACAATCATTTCTAACCTGGGGCAGTGGTGTAACTCAGTGGTGAGCACTTGCCTAGCATGCATGAGGCTCTGGGTTCAATCATCAGCACTACAAACAAAACTCCAAACTGTTCTGACTTGAACAACTTTGGTGAGCAGCAAACCACTTGTTAAACATCTTGATGAATGGTGAAACATTTAAAGTGTTCTGTAAACTGGGTCAATAGCAAAGCACTCTGTAACAGACAAAGTACTTAGCAAACTAAAATGAGAATTGGTTAATGTTTTTAGTAAAGAACCAGAGAGTACATGTTTTCAGCTTTAGCCATAGAGTCTGTTGTAATGACTCAATTCTGCAAAGGCAGCCATAGACACTGTGTAAACACATAAGGGTGACTGTGTTTATGGACACAGTTTATGTGTTTATGTCTAAAATACAGTTTATGAACATTGCAATTTAAGTTTTTCATTATTTTCATATAGCCTGAGATTTTTTTTACTTTTTCAACCATTGAAAGACATTGAACCCATCCTTAGCTCATGGGCCATATACAAGCAGGCAGTAGGCTGAATTTGGCCCATAGGCCTTGATTTGCTTACCATGCTCTGAAGGACCTCAGAAATGGTCAGGTGTCTTGTAACAGACAAGGCTCCCTTGCAGTGCACAATCAGGGCCCCTTAGGACTTCCTCTCCCCTCACTGGACTCCTTTTCCTGCCCCAGGTGGTGGGCTCCTCCATGCCACTCATCGGTGACCACCAGGATGAAGACAAACAGCTCATCGTGGAGCTTGTGGTTAATAAGATGGCTCAGGCTTTGCCCCGGCAGCGGCAGCGTGATGCCTCCCCTGGCAGAGGCTCCCACAGCCAGGTGAGGTCCCTGGCATTGAGTAGTGGTGGGGAGGCCAGCCCTTGGTCAAGCTGTGCCACTGAGCTGCTTATCAATAGGCTACCAGCATCTCCTGTGTGCACATGTGGCCAGTTGCCAATTGTTTAAAAAATAATACACATCTGCTACCTCACCTCCCTGAGTGCCTCCTGACCCCGAGTATGGGGTGAGGAACTCCCAATTCTACATCACCTCAGCTGGCATCACAGGGCAGACTGGGGCGTGAGTCAGTGTGATTGGCTATTTTTAACCTTTTCTGCTCCACTCTTCTGCTTGCAGACTCCTTCTCCAGGAGCGCCACCCTTGGGCCGCCAGACTTCCCAGCAGCCTGCTGGGCCCCCAGCTCAGCAACGACCCCCACCCCAGGGTAAGCGCGGGTGGCTTTCCCAGCATTTCAAACAGCCCTGCCTCTCACTGTGCCCTCTCACGTGTTCTCTCTTTGTCCCCCAGGTGGCCCTCCACAGCCTGGCCCAGGCCCTCAGCGTCAGGGACCCCCATTGCAGCAGCGCCCACCCCCGCAGGGTCAGCAGCATCTGTCAGGCCTTGGACCCCCAGCTGGGAGTCCTCTGCCTCAGCGCCTACCAAGTCCCACATCAGGGCCTCAGCAGCCTGCATCCCAGGCAGCACCGATGACGCAGGGTCAAGGCCGCCAATCCCGGCCAGTAGCAGGAGGCCCTGGGGCACCTCCAGCAGCTCGTCCACCGGCTTCCCCATCTCCCCAGCGCCAGGCGGGGCCCCCACAAGCTACCCGTCAGACATCTGTCTCTGGTCCCTCTCCACCAAAGGCCTCGGGGGCCCCACCAGCTGGGCAGCAGCGTCAGGGCCCTCCCCAGAAACCCCCAGGCCCTGCAGGCCCCACTCGCCAGGCCAGCCAGGTGGGTCCTGGACCTCGCACTGGGCCACCCACCACACAGCAGCCCCGGCCTAGTGGCCCAGGTCCTGCTGGACGTCCCACCAAGCCACAGCTGGCCCAGAAACCCAGCCAGGACGTGCCGCCACCTGCCACCGCCGCTGCCGGGGGACCCCCACACCCCCAGCTCAAGTAAGGGGACCTCAACAGCAGTCCTTGCCTTGCTATTCACAAAGTGGGCTCTGGCCCCAGTAGGGCAGCCCTAGTTCCCAAGCTCCTCAGGCCAGTGTCCTGCTTTATCCCAGAGCTGTCTCTAGCCTAAACCCAACCGCTCCCCGAGGCTTCCACTCCTTCCTTCCACCCAAGATCCTTCACTCTCTTATCACAGAGATTTGGAATCTAATCCCAGAGAAACTCCACTTTTAGCTCAGATTCTTCACAGAAGGCCCTGGGAAAGGCCCCATTTCAGCCCTAACTCATCCCAGCCACCAAGCCTACCTCCAGCTCCTCTCTGCACACAGATCTCCTCCTAGTCCAACATGCACAGCCTTCCTGTAAAACTTGCCTTCTTCCCAGTTGGCAAGTCCCATAACCACTTTGGAGCCCTCATTATCATTTCACATCATAGATCCTCACTTCTCCAAGTCTAGGCCTCTTTCTAGTCCATCCCTACATAGTTTTGGTCTGAGTCTCCTCTCAAATCATTACACCCTCCCATTCAGCTCTTCTGGTCCATTCCAATTCCCCCTAACTCCGGAATCCTCCCTGACCCATTCAAATGCTCTTCCTTAGTCTGACTTGCCCCTACCAGGCAGCCCTGGGTCCAAGTTCTTCCCCGTCTCTCCCAGACTCCCACTTCATATCAAACTAGCCTAGAATTCGAAGACCATATTCAGCCTAGGGCTCTTCGAATTAATTTCACACTTCTATCTATACCTCAAAACTCAGTCCTCCCAGCTCCCAGCCACTCTATGAGTTCTCCCAGCCTGGAGAATTTACAGGGTCCAGCTCCTTGAAGGTGGGTGGGGAGGTCACAGGCACAGCCCCAGGATCGAAGGGGCAGGGCTGGGGCCGGGCCTGGGGTAACATTGTGTTTCTCTCCCTTCCTCCCCTTCCTCTTTTCCCCTTCCTCCCATGCCTCCACCTTGTCTCTCTCTAGCAAATCCCAGTCTCTGACCAATGCCTTCAACCTTCCAGAGCCAGCCCCGCCCAGGCCCAGCCTTAGCCAGGACGAGGTGAAAGCTGAGACCATCCGCAGCCTGAGGAAGTCTTTCGCCAGCCTCTTCTCCGACTGACACGCTACCCTCAGAACCCCACAATTCCCTGGGCAACCCCTCTCTGGGCCCTCAAACCATTTCTCACTTTTGGAATCTCCAAATCCTTTGAGAACCCCTCTCCTGGTTCTTCAATATCCCACTTCTCATCCCTCAAGATACCCAAGTTGCTCGAGAAACCTGGTCCTAAATCCAGTTCTCATGTTTGGGATCAAGTCCTTTTAGAATCTTGCTCCTGGTCACCTAAAGATGTTTTAGAACCTCCAAATTCCTGGCAACCCCCATTTCTGACACTCCCAAATATCAAGCACTACTGAATCCCCTCCTGGAGCCCTGAAAGTCCTGGAAAACCCTATTCCTCATCCTGAATCTAGCACTTTGTTCCCCATCAGCACTTTCCAACTCAAAAACCCCCACCTTTGAATCACTTTCCATGGATCTCCCCTCTCTCTGAAGATCCACATCTTCAAAAGCCACCTCCCATCCAGCCCCACAAAGGTTTTCCTTTATCCACTTCCCCTAACTCCATTCAACACATTGGGAGTTCCTTGTGCTTCTAGGACCCCTCAGTTTTCCCAGGGACCTCTGCCCCAGTTTCCTGCCTCAGACAGCTGTCTTTAAATATGCAAACTCTACCCATTCTCCCAGAATCCTTTGCACATGGAAGGCCAGTGGTCTTCTAGTTCCCCACCTCTGCTTGTGATGTCTGTGTCCGTGACTGATGTGGCCTCCTCTTGTGCCGTGCTTGGCATATGTGGTCCTCGCTCACCGTGCTGCCTGTGGTGATGTGTGCAGTGATGCTGTCTGTGTGCTCTGCACCTCCTCCAACCCCTACTCCTTGCCTGGACTCTCTCCACCCCTCAGCGGCTCTGAACCCCAAGAGAAGAGTCGGGTAACAAAATAAACAAACAAAGGCCCAGCAGAATTCTGTGCTTCTTGGTGAAGGAGGAGGGGAGTCCTTGAATGACAAGGAGACATGGGACCCCCAAATCCACATAGGGTGCTGGGGACCCCAAAATCCAGTGAAGGCACATCAGGCACAAATTCCAAAGAGGTTCTGAGTGGAGTCCTGCCACAAACCCCAGCCATTGGAGATGGAGGATCTCCCTAAATTTACAAATATCCCCAAAGCAAAACAGAAACCAAACTGGAGGACTCAGGGATCTCAGTCTTTGGGGGGAGTCCTCAATTCCACAGAAAGTGGAAGAGCACTTAGGAATCCCACATCTCTGAGGACAGGGGATAGGGGGATCCTGAGGCAGTATTGAGGCTGAGACGAACATTGATTGGCTGGTGGGTAGGGCTCCTTGATGACTTGGAGATGTAGCCTAAGGCACAAGGCGGGCTGCGCTGAGGAGGCAGGCGGGCAACTCATCAGCTTGGGTGCGGTGCAAAGAGGGCTCGGAGGCACTCCGTTCAATCTTGGGGAGTGACCGTTGCAGCAGCTCAATTGTGGCTAGGATCTGGGGGCAGATGAGGGTGAGGAGGGGTGTCTGGAGCTCCATGGGCACTCCAACACCCCCACTCTAATGGGGAAACATACAGTATAAATCTAAGCCTTCAAATTGGTTTACATACACATCTGTCACCACCTCCAAGTCCTCTATGTCAGAGAGCCCCCCACCTTCAGAGGGCAGCCCTCTGACAGAGGACTTCGAGGTGGAGACTCCAACTCCCCTGCGGCAGATATCCAGCCCTCCTACCCAGCCCACCTGGGGGAAGAGGGGCCGCTCTTCCCGCTGGAACTTGAGGCAGTCAGACAACAGGCGCCGCATGGCCTTGGGGCAATTGCTGGAGATTTTGCTGAGGTCTGGAGACAGATAGCCACGGCCCACCATGAAGATGATCTAGGGCAGGGGGGTAGGAATGTGGTGGTTTGGGTTGAAAAGTCCAGGGATTCTGGGTTTTGAAGTATGTGGGAGACTCATTTTGGGGGAACCCTGGATACGCTAGGTATAGGTATCCAGAGGATTTAGGATCTCTGAAGACTTAAGAGGATTCTCTGCTTTTAGAATAAAAGGACTTAGGTTTGGAGGTATCAAGGATTGTAGGATATATGGGTCCCACAGGACCATGAGACCACAGGTTTCTAGGGGGCTTAGGGGCTTAGAAAGTATTGAGTCTTGGGGAAACCTGCAGTTCCTGGTCTAGGGGAGCTTGCATTTCTCTGGGAGCCTGAAGCCCATGTGGCCTGTTAAGACTTCATTAAGAGTCCTGACACTTGGTAGCCTAGAAGATCTTGGGGCTCTGAGGGTCTGGGAGGTTATGGGCAGTGAACCTATAAAACTGAGTCTGGGGCCTAGATTTTCATGGGTGTCAGGCCCCCAATGCCTGTTGAATACTCGAGTCTGAGTGATTGTGGGTTCCTGTGAGTATTCAGCAAGTGCAAAGGGATTGTGTTTCTGAGAGAAATAGGTTTTGAGGGTACTGGGGACTTGGGGTATTTTAAGTACCCAGAGCAGAAGACTGTAGATATCTGGGAGTCCAGAGGGTTTCTGGGTGTTTTGGGGCCTAAGGGCAATCTTGCTATAGGAATTCAATGGATTCTGAATTTTGAGGGTTTTTTTCCCCCCAGAGATGGTGGATGTAGAGAAGAAAGCAGTCTATATAGAACGCCGAAGGGATTTACTTTGGGAGTTTTCTTCCCCTAAAATTCTAGGTTTCTGGGGGAAGTGATATCTTGATCTCTGCAAAGGTGGGAATTTTGAGAGAACTGTGGATAAGGTGTAAGGCTCACCTGGTCACGGCTGCCAATATGGCTGTAAGGCAATGAGCCAGTCATGAGCTCATAGAGTACGACCCCATAGGCATAGACGTCCGACTGGAAGCTGTAGGGGTTCGGGTCCTGCATACGAATCACCTCAGCTGCCTTCAGTGGACCACACAGAGCAGGGGAACCGTGAGAGTCAGTAAATGGCCAGACTGCAGTCCCAGACCCTGCTGGCTACACTGGGTACAGCTGGGAGCCACCCACAAAAAGTCAAAAAGGAACAGTCTAGACACCTGTACCTGGCTCCATCCCTGCTTTGCCCTGTATAGCCCAATCCTGAAGCCTATGTCTCCAAGGCCTCCCATTTGGCCTGGTCCAACTTACCATCCAAAGCACAGAGCCTGAGGGCTGCTCCAAGGGCTGGGCCCCACTCCACCGCGTCTTCACCGTGGCCAGGCCAAAGTCACCAATCTTCACTGTGAGCCCCTCATGTAGGAAGATGTCCACCAGAGTCAAGGGCCACTACAGAGACTCCCAAGAGCCACGCATCTCACCCTGACTGAGAGGGTTCCATTAATGCCTCCATTATCAGTCATGCCTCTGACCCTGAGCAGAAGCCCCCTAATGTCTTATGAACTATCTACAATTAACGCCCTCCCCACTGGGCCCCAGAGTGACCCTTGACCAGGAAGCCCCTTTAAGGATTTCAAACCGATGGTGACTATAACCCTGATAGGGAACTTCCTGTTAGCATTCTTGACAACTGCCACACCTCACACCCTGATGAGAGGCCTCAAGTACAGCATCTAAATCAACCACGTCTTTACTCCTAACCTAAAGTCCCCCATTAAAGCCACCTCATTAAAATAGCTCTGCCACCTGGCAAGGAACCATGTGACACATGCCTGCCTTCATTCCTAGAAACCTGCACAACATGAGAAACATCCCTCTAAGACCTTACCCCATTTAACACCCCACCCCAACCAGTCCAGGAACAATTGCAGATACTATTAGACTTGAGGTCTCGGTGGATGATGTTCTTGGCATGGAGGTAGCTGTGGGATGGAGGCAGGAGGTAAAGTGGCTGGAAGCTTCTTCACCCCCCCCCACCCCCTAGATGGGAGGCTCACTCCATGCCCTGGGCAGTCTGCCTGGCCACGTCGATGAGCTGGACCATGTCGAAGCGCGTGTCAGCCACATGCAGGTGGTGGTAGAGGCTGGAGCCCTCACACCACTGGGTGATGATGGCAAATCCTGGTCGGGTCATGAAACCCATGAACAGCAAGATGTTGACATGTCGGGTCTTCCTATGGTAAGACAAGGAGGGTGGTATCGGATAGGGAGGAAAAATAACAACAATCATGCAATTACTGAGCATCAGGAATGGTGCTGTTTACGGATTCTCCTGTTAGTCATTGAAATTGTCTTTGGTGCTGCTTAAGAGCAGACCGTGAATTTGGGAGATATATTTGCTGGGCTATGATTCTCCACTAGGGCTTCTGTCTTGAACTTCCTCATAGAGTCAACGAAAGCAGAAGCAACAGACTACCGCCCCCACCTGGCTGCCTCCCAGCAGCACTCTAATCATCAACACCCCCACACATACACCTCAGAATGACCATTGGCTGGGCCTGCGACCACTGTATAGACAAGGTGGAACATCAATCTTCCCCGCTAATACATCAGTAATACCAATACCTGAAGAGTCAGAATATGGGTGACCTGTGATGATTATAGCTCATCACCATGACAGGCTTAGACATACACCTGGAGTCTGAACTCATATCCTGAGTTCAAATCAAGCCTTCACCACTTACTTCCTGTGTGACCTCAGGAGGACATTTAACCTCACATTCCTCAACTGCAACATTCCAACAGTAGCTATGATATAGTGATGTCAGGAGCAGTAAATGAACAAATAATCTGTAAGGTACTTTACAACACAGCTGAACACATAGTAAGCACTCTTGAAAATTTTACTGCTCTTATTGTCATTTCTCCTGAGTACCTGGGTCCATCTCATTGAAACTGTTAGACAAGAACTGTCTTAAAGCCAGGGATTTAGCTCAGTGGCTTAAGTGCCTGCCTGGCAAGCACGAGGTCCTGAGTTGGATCCCCAGTACCGGGGAAAAAAAAAACTACTGTCTTACCCTATTTTTGAGAAAAACTTCATCCCTTATAGAGGTCTTAACTATAGTCAGAAATGATAATACAAAGCAAATAATATAGATGTTGGTCTGTAACTTTGCTCATATCAGAGAGGATAACAAAGCACATCAAGATTTAAAAAATTATTTTCATTTGTTTTTTGTTGTTTTGGTTTTGCATTGTTAGGGACTGAACCTAGGGCCCATGGTAAAACAAAATCCTCAGCCCAATACATAGGAATTGAATAGTAGGAAGCTTATGGTTAAAACATTAATACAACCTGTGCATGGTGGTATACACCTGTAACCCTAGCACTCCGGGTGGCCAGGACAAGAGGATCACAAGTTTGAGCCCAGTCTGGGCAACTTTAGCAACTTACTGAGACCCTGTCTCACAAAAGAAAAAAGGGCTGGAGATATAGCTCAGTCCAAAGGGCCTGGGTTCAATCTCCAGTACCACAAAAATAATACACTGTACATTAATAGGATGCAAACTAGCACATGCTCAAATGATTGCCATTTCACAGAGAGAAGCCAAGAATAAAAAATCTTATTGTGGCATTCATTATAAGGATATATATTAATACAGCCCAGGAAATTATGATGACATTGACTCTATAACAAAATTGGGCCCATCTGACAGGGAAAAAGTTCATATTGGCATCCACAGGAGTGGCAGAAACTCTACACTCTTGGGGGCTTGGGATGTAGCTCAGTGGCAGAGTATTAGCCCAACATGCACAAGACCCTGGACTGCATCCTTGGCACCATACATACATGCACACACATGCGTGCGCACACACACACACACACACACACACTCAGAGCCTATGTAGAGCACAGGCATGTAGCACTGTGCTACATAGTAACTAAAGCAGCAAAAAGGGAACAGCTGGATTTCTCAGCATGAACGAATGCAGCATTAGTTACACATTATTTATGGTAATTATAATCATCAAATGATGATTTGATTATGGTTATAACTACAACAACACTGCTATTTGCATTAAGGTGTTATTATGATTAATTTATAACAAGACTGCAACACAACAACCTTAACATGAATGATATAGCACAGCAGAGGGGAAGGAAGAAAAACGCCAGCCTCCTTGCAGCACTGCAGTTAATGACACTAAGCTCTTCACTTACGTGCTGTGGTCACAGGGATGACAACCTACATGCAGACCCACTCATAGAAGCTTAATGAGGAGACCCACATTTTGGAGGCAGAACTGTTAATCACTATCAATATTATCCCAAACACAAACAATAACATCAGCACAGGTCCTTTCCACAGGCCAATTTTCCAGAAACGGAGGGATATCCTTAAGAGAAATTAACTTCTGATTATGGTTCTAATGGTACACAAATGCATGTGACATCCAGGAAGCATCCTGGGGCATGGTTTTTTCCATACAGGCACCAAGCCTGTGCCTGCCAACACCCCCACCCCCCATCCACACACACAAGCCAGCTCACCTGAGCACCTGCATCTCATTTTTGAAGGCCTGGGCCTGCTCAGCGGTGGGCTGGGCTACCTTGAGCACTTTCACGGCCACATCACCATGCCACCGCCCACGAAACACGGTGCCAAATGAGCCTGTCCCAATCCTCTTCAGCAGCTGCACTTCACTGGGTGGCACCTCCCAGTAATAGCCTGAGTCCCGGTACCCCAGGTTCTTCTGTGGGCCAGATGGGGGGCATGTGGGGGGTCTGCCCAGACCCCTAGCCCATATCACTTGGTCTGTGGCAAACCCCCAAGGTATTCCCTCCAGCATACCACTTTCTTCTTTTCCTCGGCCAAAGACTTCCGTTCCCGCTGCTCTGAAGGTGACTTGGAATGTGGTGACTTCCTTCCCAAGGACATGCTGCCTGGACTGGGGCTCCCCCGGGGGCCTCCATCACCACCACCTCTACCACCATCAGCTACAGCTGTGGAAAGGAGGACGTCAGTGGAAGCAAGGGGGCTGGCAGGGAGAGGGTGCCTACAGGTGGGAGTGGGGCGGGGGAGGGATCTCACCATTGGTTCCGAAACTCTGGGCAGTGAGCTGGAAGAAGGGGACAGGAGTCAAAGCAGGAATGCAGAAGCCGGCAGGAATGGCTCTCACCCGTGCAACGTCCTCTGTGCCACTGTCCCTTTGACACCCACCTGCATGAGGCTGGAGTCCATGGGGGCTGTGGTGCTGACCATGTGAACGTTGGGAGTGGATGTGGAACGGATGCGCTGCAGGGGCGCGTTGGCTGGGGCAGGGAACACAAAGTGCTCTGGCTGGCGGTGCTGGGCACAGGGGCTGCCGGGAGGAAGGCGGTGAGCTTGTTGTGGAAAGAACTGGGAATGGGGAGGGCTGCCCTTGCTGCCCTGAACATGCATTTAGCGCACAGGGCCAACTTCTGTGGGTCATATTAGTACTCGTTTACTGGTAAAGAAACATTTACCAAGTGGCTGCTGTGTATCAGATACCATTCTGGGTGGTAGAAAAAAAAAAACGTGAACAAAATAAATTAAAAGTTCTTGTCCTTCAAGAGCTGATATTCCAGCAGAGGGAGACAGGAATGAAGAATAAAGAAATACATAATATGCCTGCTGGCCATAGGTGCAAGGAAAAAAAAGGTAAAGCAAAATAAGGGGACAGAGTGTGTTCACAGGGGTGTTGGGAGAGGCTTCTCAGAGAAGGTAATACTGAAGCAAAGGCCTAAAGGAGGGACAATGAGAGACAAAGATAATGGGATGGGGAAAGGGTAAGTATGTGCCAACAAAGTGCACACAGGGTAAGATTTAATTTTATATAGGTTTTTTTTTTGTCTTTTTGAGACAGGGTCTTGCTATGCAGTTCAGGCTGGCCTTGGGCTCACGCTGTATCCCAGGCTGGTCTCAAACTTGCAAACCACTCTCTTGCCTCAGCCTCCCAAGTGCTGGGATTAAAGGAATATGCCACCATGCCCGGCTTACACAGGTTTTTTTTTTTTTTGACACAAGGTTTTCCTATGTAGTTTGGGCTGGCCTAGAAGTCACCATGTAGCTCAGACTGGACTCCAACTCATGGGGATCCTCCTGCCTCAGGTGCTGGGTGCTAAGTGCTGGGATTACAGGTGAGTCTCACCACACCTGTTTTATAAATACATATTTTAATGACATGTATTATTCAAATATATTATGTATTATATAATATGCATTGTGTATTAAAATGGCAATGCTTTAAAACAAATTTATGTTATAGTACATCTTATCTATATAACATACATATTACACATATATACATATTTTTTGTGTGTAGTACTAGGGATCGAACTCAGGGTCTTCTCACTAAGCTACATACCCAGCCCTTTTTATTTTTGAGATAGGGTATCATTAAGCTACCCAAGCTGGGCTCTAATTTAGAATCCTGCCTCAGTGTCCCAGAGTGCTGAGTGTTATGGTTTGTGTCTAGATGTCCTCTGAAAGCCTCATATGGTAACAGGACTTTTTTAGAGGTGGCTGAATCTAGAGTGTGTCATGCTAGAATTAAGGGTGTATGATCAGTACACCCTTAGTCTACTGATTGGTCTGGCATAGTTCTAACCAGGATTAGGATGTGAGCTGTACTTGCCCAAAGGTAGGTAGCCTGCATGCAGTATGAGGGACAGAAAGAGTCATCTCTCTCTTATTGCTTTTGCTATCTTGTGGGCAACATGAACTGCTCTCCTCTATGATGGCCCTCTGCTAAGCCACCTGCTTGGAGCCAGCCAACTACGGACTACAACCTCTACAAACTGTGAGCCAAATAAACCTTTCCTCCTATAACTTTGGGTGCTGGGTATTTTGTCTCAGCAATTAGAGAAAAATAACTAAGACACTGGGATTATAGGTATACACCCAGCTACAGAAATTTTTTTTTTTGGTACCGGGGATCGAACTCATGACCTCGCGCTTGCCAGGCAGGCGCTTAAGCCACTGAGCTAAATCCCCCGCCCCAGAAATATTTTTTAATGTCCCTTTCACTAATCTGAATTGAAATACAGAGGTAATTAATCCACATATACTCATAATTAAAAGTAATAATACCAGCCAGGTATGGTGGCACGCTCCTGTAATCCTAGCACTTGGGAGGCTGAGGCAGGCAGATTGTTCCAAGTTTGAGACCAGCCTGGGCTACAAAGTAAGCCCAAGGCCAGCCTGAACTGCATAGTGAGACCCAGTCTCAAAAAGATAAAAAACAAAAAAAAGTAATAACATCTTGACCATCCTTTTTTATATATTAAAATGTATGTTAGTCTACATTAAATTATGTAATACAACGATAAAGTACCATGCAATATAGTATGAATATTGTCATATAAGTATGCACATTACAAAATATATGTCCCTACATTATATATAGAGACATACAGATACACTATAGTATTATCATAAGAGAAATAAAGGAGGCAAATTTTTTTAGTATTGAGGGCTGAACACAGAGCCTATACCCCTAACCCTTTTCACTTTTGTTTTTGGTACTGAGAATCGAACTCATGACTTCATGCTTGCCAGGCAGGTGCTTATGCCACTCAGCTGAATCCCCAGGCCCCTTTTTAGTTTTTGAGACAGGGTCTTACTAAGTCATTAAATTGTGTAGGCTGGGCTAAAACTTGCAATCCTTTTGCCTCAGCCTCCTGGAGTACTGGGATTAGGGCAGTAATTTATGACAATATAACATGTATTTCAAAATGTAAAGGCTTGAGCATAATTATACTACAATAAAGTGATTAGATGCTTATACATATTTATAGTTAATAATAAGAATAGTTGATTATTTACTATTCTGTACCAGATCCTGCTCTAAGCACTGGACATTCCTTAACTCATTTAATCTTCATCAGAACGCTGTGTGGTAAAAAGTATCACCCCCTATTTATAGATGAGTATATGGAACCCAGAGAGAATAGGTAACCTGCCCAAGGTCCCAGAGCTCCATGCCCTTACTTACGCTTGTAGGTGCTCGATAAATGTTTTTCAAGTAAACAAATGAATGAAAGTATGGTTTGTGGTCTACAGAGGCCACCAGATCTTTGTCTCTCCTCAGTAGCCCTCTGGCTAAGGTATCCTTACCTGGGACCCTGGGGAGTGAATGGCTCATTTGTGGGATGGTTTGAGGGAGCTTCATGCTGTCTGGAGCCTCCGGACAAATCCTGGACACTGTGGTAGAACCTTAAGGTGTTAAGGGTATAACACAAAAGGACCTTGCTGAGCTGTCTGCAAGGGATTGTGGCTGGCCTCGATCCTCCCCGTCCCCAGCCACCCAGGCTTAACTCACTGTCGGCGGTTAGTACTCATGTCAACGCAGACTGTGGGAACCTTGGAGGAACAATGCTGGTGGAACTTGTAGCCACAGGTTTGGCAGCGGAAACCATAGAACAGAAACTTAAGGCAGAAGTCACAGAAGGCCAGGCTGAAGAACGTCTTGCGTACCTGCTCCCACACAGCAAGGAGGTTGAGGCCCAATCAGGGCCCGCCCTGCCCCCTCCCTGTCCCCCCATGGGCTGCCCCCACTCTCCATGCTACACTCACGAAATTGTGCATGGTCAGTGGCACATCTTCCAGGACCTCCACAATGAGCTCCTCTCCATCTAGGGGGGCAATGGCTGTGTCCCAGGAGGTGACAGTTTTTCTCCTGCAGGGAGCAGGGAAGGGAATGAGTGGGAGAGTGGAGAGAGATCACAGGGATACAGAAAGATCTCAAAAGTCTAAGCATCCAGTCCATAGGCTAGTATCTTGCATGTTTAATTCTCACTGAATTAGTCACTATCTTTGTCCCCATTTTACAGATGGGGAAACACGCTCAGAAGGAGAAAGTGACTTGCCCAAGGCCACAAGGGGATGATGGTAAGAGTTCATGCTCTTAACCACAAGGGAAGAAGCAAGTGAAATTATGCAACCAAACATTAGAGGCAAGCCAGTCCGAGAAAGTAAAACAAATACAATGCCATGTGTGAGCTGGATAAAAAAATTTAAGGAGCCCATAAACCAAGGAAGAGAGGCCCAACTCAGGAGACAACTGGGAAACCGAGGAAAGAGACAGCTGATGAGTTCACGCCATTGTGAAGAAGCAAAGCAGATGAACTCCAGGAGGAGGTAACAGAGCAGGTGAGCAGTTAGGGGCTAAGGAGAGAATGAGTTGCACAACTTTCCAGGCCAAAATATTAGTGAAGAAATGAAATGAAATATGAATAGGCTCATGGGTTACAAGACTTTACCCCAGAGTGAAGAAGAAATGAGATGACTTTGAGGAGGTGAGGTGGGTGGGGCATCCAGTGGGTGGAGGGGGCTGCCACACTTACCCCTTGATGAGTCTGTAGACCACACAGCAGTCCTGATTGAGGCCCCGCACCTTGAGGGCCTTGTCTAGAGAGTCGTAGACACTCATGCCATCCCGGACAGTCACCTGCATGTGTGCAGAGGTGGGGATCCAGCTGATGTTCCCACTGCTTTGTAGTGGCCCACCAGCCTTTGTCACTTTTCCAATCCCATACCTACAACTGCATCCAAACCCCTGCCAGTCTTGCCCTCCTGACTCACCACTGTGCGTTGCTTGTTGGGCAGGTACACTTTGACAGTGCCCACTGCCCGGGATGGCTCAGCCCCGTTAGCAGGGGGGGCCCGCAGTGGCTCCATGGAGCCTAAGACTTTGTCAAGATGGACTGAGGTGGGTCTGGGCAGATGCCATGGGGCTTCTAGGAAAGAAGAGGCAGAGGAGAAATTTAAAGGTCTGGTAATGATAGCCTGGAGCAAAGTGGCAGGGGACAACATAAAATTTCAACTAGACTCCTGTTGCTCCCTGTAGCCTAATTTCCACAACACCCCAGGGAGCCTGTTAACACCTGAATTCAATCAAGTCCCTCCTTTGCTGAATCTTCTGCTGCTTGTCTCACCCCTGGGTGCCAAGGTCACAGAATCACTGTGGTGAGGAGGCAGGCCACAATGGGAGGTAGCACACACTGTCCTGGATGGTACAGTACACAAGATTCTGTGCTGGGGACAGGGAAGTTAGCACACACTGCACTGGGGGTGTTGGGTACATAATGGGCATGAACAGACTGTACTGGCATTTTAATGGAATGCCTAGATATAGAGGTGAGGGAGGTGGTCCAGACAGCGTGTCAAGAAATGGAGGGTCATTAGATCCTGCCCTTAGTGTGGGAGAAATGGAGGTTAGATCAGTGCTCTTAAAGGGCACTGTGGGCACTCCTGAGTCCTGGATGTAATGCCGATGATAGGGTCACGGATGCTGCATTAGGTGGCTAATGGAGGTCACTGGACTCTGTGATGAGTTTATAGGGGGTCACTATACTGAAGGGAGATATAATAGGAGTCACTAAGGATTTTAATGGGGCAAAGGATAGATCATAGGGCTAGTAATGGTGGTTCACCAGACACTGTTAATGGGGAAAGGAAAAGGAAGGTGATGGTGTCAAAGTGAGAAAAAAGGAGGTAAAGTGGAAGGCCTCCAAAAATCATCCTAACAACTAATGACAACGGACTACTGATGTTAGCTTAGTGGGGGATCACAGAAGGATGTCGGAGAGGGTGGAGAGGTGATGAGGAAATCCTCAGAGTTTCCTAGGGGCTCTGCTACTAATTCCAGAATAAGGAAGTCAGGAAGTGAGCCGAATCTCCATGCACTCACTGCAGTTGTTAAGGAAGGAATTTTGAGCAGTTTAGGAGTGAATGTGGACACTTTACGACTAAGCCCCAGGCCCCATTCAGCGTGGCCCTGCCTCCCGAACGGCATCGATCTCTGCGCAGGCGCATGGCCGCTGGCTCGCACCGCGGGCGAAACCATCACAGCAGCTCCGTTCGCCCCACCCCCGCGGTCGAAGATGGTCTCGCCCCGGGTCAAACCACTCCTCCGGTTCCGGACAGTGGGGCGCCAGGGTCCAGGTGCAGCCATCCTGGTGTTGAGTTTTCAGTCCGAGCTCCCTGCCTGTGCTCTGCGAGCGCTCCAAACACTGAACGCTACCGGGCCCGCCCTTACCTGTCACACCGCTACAGCCTCCAGCGCCTCCATCTTGGGCCTGTCTTCTTGTTTCCTCACAGAGTCCACCTCCACCGCCCTTCGGACTTTGGCCATTGGCTCTGCGGGACTCAGTTGTCCATTCTTATTGGATTACGGTCACGCCTGTCAAGGCAGGACCAGCGGAATGTGTTCGTGTTCCGGATTAGCCGAGGCGGCTTGAGACGTCAGGGTCTAGGGCAAATTCGCACATCCTGATTTGCGCAGGCGCACTCGGGACGCGAGCTGCGCGCCGAGGGCTTTAACGCTAATCGGCCGGGGAATAAAGAGGCAGGTTTTTGTTGTTGTAGTTGTAGTTTTTCCTGTCATTTGAGGCAGATTTTAAAGTGTAAGAATCTGGATGAGGAAGTTGTAATTGTGCTTAGTACTCTAAGCACCCTTTCAAGATTTTCCTATGTCTCAGTTTTACCGTCTTTGAAATGGGTTGTGCAGTTACCAGTGCTACAAGACCGTAGTCATAGCCTTTGATATCTGCAGGTGTCTAGTGTGGCCGGGGCAGGAAGGTGAGGTGTTCTCTTCTAGGAGGCTTGGAAAGATGTTGATGAGGATCTGAAAGATAAGCCATAAGTGGGGCTGGGGATTTAGCTCAGTGGCATAAGTGCCTGCCCTGCCAGCATGATGTTGTGAGTTCGATCCCTGGTACCAATAAAAAAAAAAGATAAGCCATAAGTGGCCAAGTGGAAAGGGAATTGTGGACCTGGAATGGAGCAGAGAGACGGTCATTGTGTGGAGTTTTGGAAGGATACTTTTTTTTTTTTAAAGTTGAATTTTCCCTTGTGTCAAAAAAGAGACCTTTTCCTTTTCCTGGAGCATTTCCTTCAGAAAACTTGTGAATGTTTTTTTTTCTGCCCATTTGAGATGTTTGTAAGTCTATACAAGCTAAGTACTGTAGGATACTTGCCAGTTTCACAACCCAGGAATAGGGGATATTTTTCTTAAGGGCTTTGGAGCTATCTATTTGACATGTAAACCACGAAAGTCCCTATCTTCCTGTCTCTGTAGGAATTTCACCTGCTTTCCTGGCTCTCAGTTGTTACTTGCTTGTTATAGAGATTGGAATCTTGTTTTCCTTTGGATAAAGGCAATTGCAGTTCTTTACAGGCTTTAGGGCAATCTGTCTGAAATGTAAAGCAAAAATAATAGCATCCCTGTCTGCCTGGGAATTTCATCTGTGTGCCAGGTTTTAAGTTGCTACCTGCTAGTCCTAGAGGTAGGAGTCTTAGTTTTCCTTAGTTACTTATCGGGTAGTTGCAAGGTCAAGTGAGGAGTGATTTTTTTTTTTTTTGTACCGGGGATCAAACTCATGACCTCGAGCTTGCCAGGCAGGCGCTTAAGCCACTGAGCTAAATCCCCAGCCATAGTTTTCCTTTAGATAAAGGCTTTTAACTAAAAGATGGCCACCCCAAATTACTAGGCGAATTTGGGTGAACTGAGCATTCTGAATGTTCCTATCAACTTTTCTTACTTGAGGGCAAGTTAATGGTTACTTTGAGAATGCATATATAAAGATTTGTATCTGCCACAAGATAGGTTTCTTTCTGTCCTTGAAATCTTTCCAGCATATTGCTTGTCATGTACAGCAGTCTTGTTAAATGCTTGCTCAATAATAAGGCTGTTTCATTCCTTCTGTCTTGATGGGGAGGCTTCACTGGGTTGGCACGAGAGATACTTTTTTAAAATCCTTTTCTCAATGGTATGAATGTTCTTTTGTGTTTGAAAGTGACTACATTCTGTTTAGCGACTCACAAAATCCCTGAGTGATGAAATGGGAAAGATCAGAGAGGAGGTTGCTAGATGAGGGAGCCTTAGCTTGCTTAAACATGTGTTTATTGAATGCCTTTTCTCCCTATTAGAAAAGATTGAAGACAGGGTGATGGCGTCCACCTATAATCCCAACACTATGGGAGGTTGAGGCAGGAGAATTGCAAGTTTGAATGTAGCCTGAGCAACTTAGTGACTTAGCAAGAGTCTGTCTCAAAATAAAAAGTAAAGAAGGGGCTGGGTGCTCAGTGTGAAGGCTCCAGTGCCTCCAAAGAAAAGGGTGGAATTTCTACTTGCTGGACTGTTACATAACCTCCAATTCCCATCTCCCCCTTACTGAGAAGCTGGAACATTTCATATACTGGGAGTATAAAATGGTACAACCACTTAGAAAAGTTTGTCACCTTAAAGTTTGATAATACACCTTCTGTGTAAGCTAGCAATGCATACTTCTCGGTATTAATTCTAGAAATGAAAACATATCCAGTGTATAGTGTTAGATACTAACAACCAGCTCTCCAGGAAAAAAGCTCACTTGTAGCATTTGTAAATCATGGTATAAAGTGGGCATGGTGGCATACACTTATAATCCCAGCACTCAGGAGGCTAAGGTGGTAAGACTGCCACGAGTTTGATGCCATCCTGGACTACATAGTGGGTTCAAGTTCATGTAAAGATTGCCGCCATCCTAACAATTTGATGTCACCAAACCAGAGTTGAAAAGAGATACACAAAATCAGCTGTGATAGGCTGGCCACATCATGGTACTGTGCTATGTCCGCATAAAAGTTTGCACATAAATGTTCAGATTTAACTTTACTGATGATAGCCAAAAACTAAAAACAGCTTAAATGTCCAACAAAGAGTTGATCAAGAAACACAACAATGGAATAATGGACTACTACTCAGCAATGAAAGGGAATAAAGTATAGGACATCTTAGATAAATCTATTAGATCTAAATTTGAGGGAAAGAAGCCAGACACAAAAAGAAATATTAGAAAGGTGTGGTAGTGCATTCCTATAATCTCAGCATTCAGGAGGCTGAGGCAGGAGGATTCTGAGTTCAAACCCAATTTGGATTAAGTAGTAAAAGAGAGGAGAGGGAGGGGAAGGGAAGAGATTGTTCCATTTGTATGAAAATTCTAAACCACACCATGAGATTAGTTGTTGAAGGAGAATGGGATGGACACTGTTGTTGAATGTGGTTTGTCTTCACCAACACTCATGGTGCAGTTTGGCTGCCACTGTGGAGTGTTGGAGAGGGATCCTTTAAGAGGGGTTAGTTATTTTCTTTTGCAACTGGGTTGGGTCTCCACTTGGAAAGTGGGTTTTTTTATAAAATATCTGGGTCCTGTGTCCCCTCCTCTCTTTTCTATATGGTCTCTTCCCCTCCACTTTGCCTCATGATGTCCTCACCAGAAACCAAGCAGATGCCTGCACCATGCCCTTGGATTTCTTGGCCTTCAGAACCATTGTCTTAGTTGCTTTTCTTGTTGCTGAGACAAAATACCTGACACCCAAAGCTGAAAGAAAAAAGGTTTAATTAGCTCACAGATTATAGAGGTTTCAAGGCAAGGTGGCAGGGCAGAGGGGCACAGAGGAGAAACAGTTCATGGCAGGCAAAAGGGGCAAAGCAAGCAAGCAAGGGACCAGTGACAAGCCTCTATCTGTTCCTTAGATTTTATGCAGGCTACCTGCCCTGAATGGATAGCAGTCACACCCTTAATGCTACCATTACCCCATTAATCAATCCCAGCATAGAATTTTTAATCCCAGCAGCACAAATCCTAGATCCAACCACCCCCACAAAATCCCACCTATGACTGCATGAAGCTTTGGGGGAATATCTGGATATTAGCTATAAAACCAGGAACCAAACAAAAACAAAACAACAACCCCCCCACTTTTTTTTTTATAAATCCCGGTATTTTGTTATAGCAACACAGAACAGACTAAGATGGGCACAAAAGAGTTGTCAGAGGTGATTGGAACATCCTGTATGCATTTGTCAAAAGTCATTGAACTGTATACTAAAAATGAACATACATTTTACTGCATGAAAAATATACTTCAATAAAAATACATGGCAAAAATAGCTTCAACCATAAGCCTAAATATTTTGATTTCTTGCCAATTCTTATTGGTTAGATACATTAAAAAAATTCTCTTTTCTGAAATTGAATCCCTAGACCCTTCAGTTCCCAACTCTCAGTGCAGAGCTGCCTCCGTCTCTGGGAGATCGGGAATAAATGTGGCTGGAGCTCACTGAGGTGCTGCAAATAGTGGGGGAGGCAGTTTCAATCTTTTTTTCTTTTTGTCTTTGAGACAGGGTTTCACTACGCTGTTCAGACTGATCTTGAACTCACTTTGTACCCCAGGCGGGCCTCAAACTCACAGGGATCCTCCTGCGTCAGCCTCCCAAGTGATGGGATTACAGGTGTGCACCACCAGTCCAGCCACTTAATTTGTGTTAAAACTTTAATTTATAGAACATATTTGAAGACCTCTTACTCTTTTGCCCAATATTTATAAAAAGATGAGTAAAATCCCAGTGTAAGCTCACTGCACAGGTACTGTGTGGGGTAGAGACAGGAAGAGAGGGGAAGGGAGACAGGTCACCCAGGAGTGGGAGCCAAGTCCATTTAAAGGCAATCCTTCCTGTCACAGATTTGCACCAAACCCACCCCAGCTCACAAGTTTAGCTAAGGACCTCACAAGTGCCAAACAAGACATGAAGGCCTATAAAGTCATTTGGATTTTATATCATCATTGTCATCATTGTGGTCATCGTTGTCATCATCACACTGAAACCCTCACAAGCACTATGTATAGACATGTCTCAAGGATATATGAAAAAATAATCCTAAATTGAAAGTGCATTTAATGTATCTAACCTACAGATCATTGCAGCTTCTCCTGAACACTTAACCGACATTTGAGCCGAATCATCTAACAGAAAACCTACTTTCTAACCAAGTGTTGAATGGCTCATGTATTGCATTTCGAGAAAGGGTGGGGCTGTGCTTTGCTAGTATGTGGGAAAGATCCAAATTCACAATTTGAAGTTGGCTTTCTACTGACTGTGTATAGTTTTCTCATCATCCTAACACACAAACCTTACATTTAACCATCTAAATTGGAGATCATCTGTATTCCAACAGAATTTAAAACCTGAAATGGCTGATTATGGTTTTCTGATATCCTCTTCAAAATTAATACGCCTAGAAATAGCCAATGCTTTAAAAGTAGTTGCTGGGCCAGGTGTAATGGCACACACCTGTAATGCCTGCACTGGGGAGGCTGAGGCAGGAGGATTACTGTGAGTTCAAGGTCAGCCTGGGCTACAAAGTGAGTTCATGAGCAGTCTGAACTACATGGTGAGACCCTATCTCACCCCCTTAAATTAGTTGCTGGTTATTATTATATAAGAACAATTTAATATTTTATGATGTATTATAGTTTAATTTGCAATTTTACATTCACAGAAACTTGTCTAAAATAATGAAATCTGAATTGTTCACTGACTGCTGTTGTAATGCTACCATTTTTTAGCTGAAGAAATTGAGTTTAACGCTGTCCTAACCTGAGCGACAAGGAGTACTCCAGGAATTCAACTTTGATTCCTGTTTAACAGGAGTGCAGGCTGGAGACGCCTTCTTAAGGAATCTCACTCAGATCCACCCCAGCAGTCCTTGTGTGCCTGAGGACCTCTTTCAAAGCCTGCCCTTCTCCTTTGCCATCGCGGCCACCCCTATCTTTGAATCCCCAGACTACCGACTCCCTCTCACTACCCATTTTAGGAGAAATAGCTGCGCACAAGCATTTCCCTGAGCGCAGACCACCAGTTGACTCAGCCACTGCAACAATCGGCCAAGTCCCCGACGGGCAGCGGGATCCACCAATGGCAGCGCACCACAAAGCGGGCTTTCAAGGGTTGTGGGAATGGATAGGTTCTACCTCAGCTCCAGAACCTCTGACGGACCGACCAATCACTGTGCACAGAAGCTGGTTTTGGGGGCCGTTTCATTTAGGAGGTGGAGTGAGCCCGAGTTTTGCTACAAACCAGCAGTTTAAGATTACTTTCTCATTAGTGGTAAAGCAACATAAACTGTTCTGTTTAAAAAGTTTTAATAAAGGCATAGTATGGAAATTTCCACATGTAGCTATTTCTTGAAGAGATTTTAAAAAAAACACACAGCCCTGAAGTTAGAGATGTAGGTTATTCATAGGTGAACCAACCATTACTTTTTCTTATAAAAAATCCTTAACAAAATGAAATGAGCAGTAATTTGAATTTGGTATCCCTATGTTCCAAAATTGATGAAAAATATACTGTTAAACTAACAGACAGGGTTCTTTTGTCTTTTGAAAAGTTCATTATATGTTATATATTGTACATTTATCCTTTTTATAAAGTTAAACAAAAGAGTTTAAATAGGTTTTGTGCATTCAATTAGGAAGCTGAAAGATTAGGTGAGTGGAAAAATAAATCACATGAAAGTTCTATAATTTTATTATTAAAGATTTACTCTGTTGGGAACATCTTTTAGTAAATATGATTATTTCTTTTTCTTTTCTTTTTTTTTTTTTTGGTGCCGGTATGAAAATAGTTGATCAAAGGTATCAACATAAATTTATAGACACTGAACAATAGGGGCCACCTTTGAGATGCCATGTGCAGTGACAGATATCTCTGGTCTTCCCCAGTAGATCCCTTGATAGAGATTACTGTTCGATATAGTTAGTGGTTATTTAAAATTGTCATTAATTAAAAAGAAACAAAAACATTTTCCCCAACACAAGTGATTTTTTCCCCGGTACTGGGGATTGAACCCAGGGCCTTGCCACTGAGCTACACCCCCCAGCCTTTTATGTTTTTGACATAGGGGAGTGAACTCATAACTTCGAGTTTATCAGGCAAGCGCCTGAGCCACTGAGCTAAATCCCACCCCAGCCCTTTTTCATTTTTTTATATTTTTTAAATTTTGAGGCAGGGCCTCACTAAGTCGCTAAATTGCCCAGCCTGGATTTATCCTTTTGATCCTCCTGCCTCGGCCTCCCAGAGTGCTGGGATTACAGGCCTACACCCTTATGCCCAGCTAATGCAAATGATTTTGAAATGCCTATTTTTGGTATTCAGAAATGCATTTTGTAACAATATTCTTGAGGTTACATTTATTTTTTGAGGTTCCATACACACTGACCCGCAAGAGTTTTCAACACCTGTCTCAGGTGAAAGAAGCATTTATCATTTGTTGTTCACACATATTTAACAAAGATTTGTTCAATTTATAAAATGATAGTAAATTAAAGACAAACATACTCCAAATCTCATTATTTCTGGGTAAATGAACTACATGAAATGTTTTCTGTATAATTATTATTATTTTTTTAAGACAAGGTCTTGCTATGTTGTACAGGTGGGCCTTGAGCTCACTTATGTATCCCAGGCTGGCCTTGAACTCATGGCAATCTTCCTGCCTCAGCCTCCCAAGTGCTGGGATTACAAACACATGCCAACACACCCTGCTAGCTATATAATTGTTGATGCTATGCATATATCACATTTATTTTTCTCTATATAAAATAATTCCTAATACTTTTGTGCCACACATATAAATGTTGTGTACCATCTTGTGGCATGAAAAAATCAATTCTGAAGTCATCCAGAATGTTTTAGTAGTTGACCAGTAACCTAGTTAGAGTGTGGGTGTTCCCAACATCCTGTGACCCCAGAAAAGTTGTTATTCTTCTCAGTGTCTCTGTTTCCTCATTTTTAATTTTTTTTTTTTTGAGTACCGGGCATTGAAGCTAGGGGAACTCTACTACTGAGCTATATCCCAGCCCTTTTTTTTCTTTATTTCTTTTGAGATAATATCTCTATGAGTTTCTGAGGCTGGTCTCAAAATTGTGATCCTCCTGCCTCAGCCTCTTGAGTAGCTGGGATTACAGGCTTGCATCACTGTGTCCAGCTGTGCATTCTTCATTTAACCTAAGCATAAAAGTTTTCCTTGAGTCTTTGAGACTTCAGTCTGAAGGTTGCTATGTCACATAAAACTTTGACTGAATATTTATTTATTTTTGTTGCTGTTGACCTGTATTTTATTATAGGAATGTTGTCCCTCACTCTTTTAATGGATGAGGAAAGGGATCACACATTTCTGCCCTTATGCAATCATATATTTATTTCCAGTCTCTTGCTTCTTCTAACTTTGTATCTTCTTTTTTGAAAATGGGATATTCAAAACAAAAGAACCACACTGTGTAAAATATTAACATAATCTCTTCACTAATAATCACTGTTTACCACTGTGGTGTTACTTACTGTATTTTCCCTATCTCTATGTCTTTTAAATACATTTTAAAAGAAGAATAGGAATCTTGGGATAAAAGCCAGGATATGAAATACTTGCATCTCAATTCACCTAACAGCAGTGTTTTCCCAAGTCACTAGTTATTCTTAGAAACCATTTCTACCACCTCCATGACTAAAAGGAAGCAGAGCCGCCATCTGTTCTTAGCGACCAGCTGGAACTGGAACTCGATAGCCCTGTGGGTGGATCGTGGGAGGTGAGGCCTCCTGGTTCCTGATTTGCTCCTGGTGTCTGCAGACTCTGGTGTCTGCAGATTTTTTTGTCTGTGCCCCATTGTGGTTTCCAGCTAAGGGCCCTCTGCTGGGCCCTGTGGAAAATTCCGTATAGAAAAATTTCTGGAAAGAAGCCACACAGAAGATAGGGGCTAAAATCTGAGAAGCAAGAGAAACAACTAAGTATTCATTTGATTCTGTACACAGGTTGGAAATTGTTTGAAAGATGTGTTTAGGTCACCAAATTAGGAAGCTCATTTCCTCTTTTTTTGGCTAGTAACACCCGAGATGTATTGAATGTGACTTTATATTTAGAAGTTAATAATTACAAGGGTGCTTTTTTTTCTTTTTGAGGGAGGAGGAGCGTCTGTTAAGAATAGAGAATTAGCCAGCCATGGTGGTGCACACCTGTAATCCCATTACTGGGGAGCCTAGGGGGCAGGAGGCCAGCCTAGGCTACTTAGTGAGTTCAGTGCCTGTCTGAACTACATAGTGAGACCCTGCCTCAAAAAACAAACAAACAAACAAACAAACAAACCAAAGAACAGACAAACAGTGTGAGATCATTGGGAGGGCACCAGAAAGTGAGATGCCATATGCCAAAATGACCAGGGCTTACACCATGTTAAGTCAAAAACTATGGTCAATCTGTGGGACTAAAACAAGCTCACTTAAACTAGAAAGGGGCCTAGGAGGAATTTAGATGTGCAGCAAGTGTAGGTCTGCAGGTGCCTCTTGGCCTCTGTAGTACCAGAGTGGTTCATTAAAAGAGCAAAGTGAGAAGGAAAAACCATTTTCCAGATAGGGCGAAGCAGTTGTCATAGTGATCATCCATCACCTTGTTGATGTAGGTTCAGCCTTTGCTTCTCATATAACCTATTTGGTTAAGGTATTAATAAAAAGAGAAGAGGGTAATTGCTAACTACATTATAGGCTGTCTTAGAATGAGATACATACTAATATAGCCTTTGAAAAGAATACACTGGGACAAGAGATGTGGCTCATTTGTAGAGCACTCGCTTAGCATGTCCAGTGTCCTGGTTTCAGTCCCTAGCACCATGGCAGGAGAGTGACAGTGGTGGAATGCACTAACTTGGAAAGAGGCCATTATTTTATTGCCAAGTGTATAAAAATAACTTGCAGAGTAATAAGTGCTCACTGATCTTATTTTAGTTAAACTAATTACCTTGGTATAAAACAGCAAAAAGTTCAGAAGCATGTGCAAACAAATTTTAGGGACCCTGATTCAGCATTTTTTCATAATTTCTAATTTGTTAATTATAAAAATATGTGGCCTTACTTTAAATTTAATTCTTCCAAGTTGTGTTTTTCTTTTTTTTCCTTTAGATTTTGTTTTTGTGTTGCATTCAAAGTTTCTGCCCTGGTAGAATTTTTTTTGTGTGACTATTCCTATTTTTTTCTCCAAGAAACTACTAGAGCAACCTACAAATATTTGGAAACCATTTGAATTTCTCAGGGAAATAACACATAGAGAAAATATTGACAAGTTTTAAGAAAGAAAAGTTTCAGAACCCTTTAAATGAGTACAGTTTATAAACAGTGAGTGGTAGAAGAAGAAAATCCAGAGAAGAGGCAACTAATCCAAACATCACCAAAAATAGAACCATGTCAGAACATTACTTGAAAAGGCATAGCAAGTTGACATTCTGATGCATGCTATTTTGGCATCAAAGTTCCCAAGCTGGAAAGGCACAAAAAGTCTTTCCTTGCTTTTATCTTAAGTTAGTAAGGTTTTTTTTTTTTTTTTTTGTACCAGGGATCAAATTCACGACCGCACGCTTGCAAGGCAGGCACTTATGCTGCTGAGCTAAATCCCCAGCCCCTATCTTAAGTTAGTAAGAAGAGCAATAATACTACAGTTGAATGCAATGATCCATACCTGTCATCCCAGCTACCTGGAAGGCTGAGATGGGAGGATGGCCAGAGTTCAGGAGTTTAAGACCAGGCTGAGCTACATAGATCTTGTCCAAAGAAATGAAAAAACAGGGTGAATAATTTCCTTCACTTTGTCTTTGAGCCAACAGAATGGAAGACAGTTTACTGTAATGTGTTTGTGTGCTTCTGATACCCAATTGTTGGGTAAAACAGTTGGGTAGGAAAATATTGCTGGACAGGTTTTAATGACTCTGAAATTTAAGATATTCTCAGACACTTTGGTTACATTTGTTCCTATAGGACACTAAATATATTCATTGCAAGTCATTTATACACATAGTAAGAAAATAATATATCTCATTAAATTGCCTCTTTTGTCAATTGCTTATTTAAATTTCTTGTCCATTTTTTCTCTTAATATAGTTTATACTCCAGATACTAATCTTTTATTCATTGTCTGCATAGAAAATATCATCTCTTTGTCCATAGATGTTTTTTCCTTTTTGATAGATTTTTTTTCTTTTTTTGTCTTTTTGAAACAGGATTTCCCTATGCAATTCAAGCTCATCCTGAACTCACTTTGTCACCCAGGCTGGCCTCGAAGTCACAGTGATCCTTCTGCCTTGGCCTCCCGAGTGCCGGGAATACGGGGTATGCTACCACACCTGGACGATAGTGTGTTTTAATGAATGTGTTTTGTTTTGATTTATTTTCATTTTTTCCTTTTTAGGGTGTTGGGGATTAAACTCAGAATCTCTCACATGCTAGGCAAGTGCTGTAATACTGAAATACACTCCCATCCTTTTAAAAGTTTTTATTTGAAATGATCTAAGCTAGAAAATCTGCAAATACAGTACAAATGTCTTTTTTTCCTTTCGAGCTGTTTGAAAGTTAGTTGCTGTCTGATGCGCCATCATCCCTGAATACTTCAGTGCTTTTTACATAAGAGCCTTCTTCTGCATAACCCCAAGGTGCTAGCAAACTCAGGACCACCACATGACCCCTTCAGGTTTCACTTGTTGCCCCTGTCTGGTCCAGTATACCAAGGATCCAGTTTAGCTTTCAACTGCCATCACTGTCATGTCCCTTAGTCATTCTTGGACTTTGGGAACCTTTTGAAAATGACAGGGCAGTTATGTAGAATGCCCCTCAATTTGGAGATGCCTGATGCTTCCTCATAATTAGATTTAGGCTATGTATCTTTAGTTTTGGATTTGCAGTACTGATAATGGAACCCAGAGCCTTCACACTGTGCTATATCCCCAGGCCTTTTAAAAAAAAATATATGTTTTTAAATTTTGAAACAGAGTCTTACTAAGTCACTCAGTTGCGCTGTCTGGGCTCTAACTTGTGATCTTCCTGCCTCAGCCTCCCAGAGTGCTGGAATTACAGGTGTGCACCATTATGCCTGGAGTTTTATGTTTTTTGAACACTATGTAACCCAGGCTATTCAGGTTATGTACCTTTGTCACAGATGTTGCAGAAGTGATGCTGTGCTCGCAGTCCATCCTTTTAGGTGACTGTGACATCAGTTTGTCCTGCTAAGAGTGACATTTCCTGTGATTACCTAATAAAAGCTAGTGTACCAGACTTCACCAGAAAGTTTCTCTTCTTCTTTCTGTAATTAATGAGTAGTTTGGGCAAAGGTATTGAGAGCATGTAAAAATTATGCTATGTGTCACAGTTTTACTTTATTCATTTATATCAGTATGGATTTAGACTGTTCTATTTTACTGTATGAGTTACATCTGTTTAATTTTTAAATTGTCATATTATTTTTATTATACAAGTCAGGATAAAGATTAAGAATGAAGTAATACACATGTACAAGTGATTGTACATGATACTGTGTATCAGTGAGCCTGGTATAGGAAGATCGAAGTTCTCAGGAGTTGGGACTTAGGCCATGTGCCTTTGTCTGCCTGAAGATGACCAGCACTGCCTGAAGATGGCCACCTGGAATTTCCAGTTGGGCACCCCTTCCTGGGGGAATAATGGAATCACTGTGATAACAAAGCTTCCAGTGCTAACTGTGCATCATGTACTGCTATAAATGGTTTACAGATATTAGCTTTCCCACTTTTTGCAGCTGAGGAAACTGAGGCACAGAGGAACTTAGTCAAGGCTGCAAAATTAGTGTATGGCAGAGTAAGATGTGTGACTTTTACTGCCACATTCTTGCTTGTTCTTCTGTTCTGCTTCCAAAAGATTCCTTCCTATCCCATCTTCTGCCCTCTGGTTACCATTGTGTGGCCATGATCTAAGCCAGATAGTAATAATACTACGTGAGCATGCGTTTTTAAAAATGAAACCTTTGGGCAGTAAGAGATGTAGCTCAGTGGCAGAGCATGTGCGTTGCATGCATGAAGCCCTAGATTGAATCCCCAGCACCAAAACAAAAAGTTAAACCTTTTGGTTTTGAGATCATTGTGGATTTACATGTAACTGTAAGAAACAACATAGAGGGATCTATGTATCCTTTCCCTAGGTTCCTCCAATTGTGACATCTTCCAGAACTGCAGTACAGTGTCACAGCCAAGATAGTGCCAGGAAATGCCCTAAGACATCTCCTGTTGTCTTATCATAATCACGCTTGCTATTCTTGTACCCTGTGCCTCTCCTGTCTGCGACCCCAACCCCAACCCTAATCTGTCCTGTCTCTAGAATTTTGTCATTTCAAGCCTGCTCTGTAGATGAAATAATATATGGAGTAAATATGTCACCCCTTGGATTTGGCCATTTTCACTCAGCTTAATTCTCTGGAGATTCATCCAACTTGCTGCATGTGTTAACATCTTGGTTCTTTTTATTGTCTAGGGTTATTTCATAATGTGGATGTCTCTGTTTACCCATTTGCCTAAGGAAGGTGGCTTGTTTCCACTGTTTTAGTGTTACTGTGACTTCCTTTTTTTTTGGTACCAGGATCAAACTCACAACCTAGCGCTTGCCAGGCAGGTGCATATGCCACTGAGCTAAATCCCTGGCTTGTTTTGCTGTTACTAATAAAAAGCTGCTGCGAACATTTGTGTACAGGTTTTGGTGTAAACAGAAGTTTTCATTTCTCTGGAATAATTGCCCAAGAGTACAGTTTCTGGGTTGTACAGAAATTACATATTTAGTTTATAAGAAACTTCCAGAATCTTTTTCAGAATATATTAGTTTACCTCCCCTTCTGCCATGTATGAATGGTTCAGTTTGGTATTGCACTGTTTTCTATCTTAGGCATTCTGGTAGGAATACAGTGCTAGCTTAGTATGGTTTTAAGTTGCATTTCTTTAATGGTTAATGATGTTGAACATCTTTTCATGAGTTTCACTGCCATCTGATGTTTTTCTTTTCACAGAATCTTTCAGAAAACAAACATTTCTAATTATCAATTGTTTATTTTATTTATTTATTTTTGTTTTTTGAATCAAGGTCTGTCTCTGTAATTCAGGCTGTACTTGAACTCACTATGCAGTCCAGCCACCCAAATGCTGGGATTACAGACATGCACTACCAAGTTTGGCTCAATTCTTTAAGAATTTTTCTTTAATTGGGGGGCTAAGTAGGAGGATCATTGTAAGTTTGAGGCCAGCCTGGTCTACAAAGTACATAGTAAGTGAGACTTTGTCTCAAAAAAAGACAAAACAAATTGGTCTTTTGGCATCTAGTCCAAATTCTATTTGTGTAGCTATTTTCATCAGTTTGCTGTCACTGTAACAAAATATTTGAGATAAATAATTTTGGGGGTTACTGGGCATTGAACCCAAGGTCTTTGTACTGAGCTGTATCCCTAACTCTTTTTCTATTGTGAGACACAATAAGCAGCTCTTGTGGGCCTGGCTTTTGGCAGGAACCGCAGCTCTAACAGCCCATTTCAAAGATGCAGATAACTTTCAGAGACCTTAAAGGACAGAATAAGGATCCAGTGCCTAGATTAGTGGTGGCAAGAATGTGGCACAAATGCTCCTGTAGACACACAGAGCCCTCTGTCAGCACACAAGCCAAGTTGTCCTAGACCTTGAAAGTGGGCAGCTGAAATATTTTCCAAATCTAAAAATGCATTTGGAAAGTTCTACACCATTTTCAGACAATCCTACAAGCCATCAGGAAATCTACAAGGAATTTATAACATTGTAGCAGCTGCAAAGGAGAATTTTAGTAACAGGTTTTTACAGTTCCATAAGATGGAGGCAAGTCTAAATTTTCATGCTTCTACAGATAAAGCCGAATTTAAAGAACGTGATCTTTCCTGCTTACAGTGGTTAGACTTTGGAAGTCTGGAAATAGAGCTTTGGAATTTCAAGAAAGCTGTATCTAGAAAAATAAATTCTATGACACGAGTACAACACTTGAGAAGATAGAGTGTGAAGGGATGACAAAGGACAGCACAGTTGGTGATTCTGAAAATCAAATCCTTTTTGAGGGGTGCATGGACTTTTCTTTTTTATGAAACAGGGTCTTGCTGTGTAGTGCAGGCACACACTATGAAACCCAGGCTGGCCTCGTACTCGAGGCAATCCTCCTGCCTCAGCCTCCTGAGTGCTGGGATTATAGGCATTCGTACCTAGACTGACAATGAAATCCTTAAAGTGTGGAATTCTCAGCCAAATAATTTTAAGTCAACAAAAGCACTTGGGATTGCTTTTCTTACATTGTTTGGATCATTTTGTGCTTGTGAGCAGCTGTTTTAAGCTTTGAATGATATCAAATCTGATACAAGAAACAGACTAACAGATGACCTGAGTGCTGCACGTGCTGACAGATGCAAAGTTTGATGAATTATCAGCATGCATACAATATCAAAGGTCACAATTAATTGTACAAAAGCATGCCAAATGCAAACTTCTACCTTTCAATAAAAATCTGTTTATATCATTGAAAGCTCTGTCATTGTGGTTTTGTTTTAAGACAAAAGCTGTTAATGTATGAGCTGTTTTTTCTAAATGAAAACCTCAGTATTCAGTTTTAATTGCAATGTTGGCATTCTGCAATAAATAAGTGGGGCTTAGGTTGTCGTTTGGGCTCTCATCTCTAAAAGGTTTGCCATCACTGGCCTAGATGGTGGCTGGTACTTTTTTTTTTTAAAAAAAGTATATCCTCTTTTTTGTTGTTTAATTTTGTTTTTATTAGTACATATTTGTTATACCTACTGGACACATTCACTGTAGGGAATTCGTACCTATGCATAATGTATCCTGATTTTTCTTTTTTCTCATTTCCCTCCCCAAACCCTTCTTCCTCTCTCCATTTACAAAAGCTTTCTTTCCACTTTTCCTTTTTGCTCCTTTTCCCTTCCTTACCTTCCCCATCCCCCTTCCCTTGTTGTCCTTCCCATTTGAACATTTTCTTCCTACTTCCTAGTATCTATCCTCCATTTTGCTCTTTGTCTTTTGGGTTTCTCACACAAGAGAAACAATGTGGTATTTAAACTTGTGTATTTGATTTATTTCATTTAAAGATTATGGTCTTGAGGTGCATCTCTTCTCGTACAAATGACTCATGTTTATCCTTTTTATGGTAGAATAGTACTGCATTGTATATAAATGCCACATTTTTTTATCCATTCATCTGTTGATGGGTATTTGGGCTGTTTCCAAGATTTATCTATTATAAATTATGCTGCTACAAATATGGGTGTGCATATATGATTGTGGTATGATGCTTTTAACTCTTTCAGGAATCTACCTAGGAGGGGAACAGCTGGGTCAAACGGAACCCCTAGTTTTAGTTTTCTAGGGAGTCTCCATACTGATTTCCACGGTGGTTGTAGTTCTTTACACTCCCATCATCAGTAGACAAGGGTACCTTTTTTCCACAGGGTAGCTGATACTTCTGAGTCACTAAATTGCTGGCACTCACCTTTAATTGCAGTTCTGCTGCCTCAGTCCCCCAAAGTGCTGGAATTAGAGGTGTGTACCATGATGCCCTGTCAGAGATGAATATTTTGTAAGGAGAAAAGGTTTATTTGGGCTCATGATTTCAGAGGTTATAGTCCGTGGTTGCTTGGCCCTGTTGCTTTGTGCCTGTGGCAGCAGAGGACATCATGGCAGGAGCACATGGCAGAGAGATCTGTTCACCTCGTGGCAGCCAGAAAGCAAGGAGAGCAAGGGGCTGGGGTCCTGATCTGCCCTTCAGGGTGGTGATGGCCTAACCTCCTCCCACTGGGCCTCACCTCCTAAAGATTTTCCTCCTAATAGTGCCACAGGCTGGTTACCAAACCTTTAGCATATGGGCCTCTTTGGGGGGGACATTTAGGATCCAAACCATAATTGAGGGGTATGAAATATGGCAAATGGAATGTTCTTGCTAAACTGAATAGAGTTCTTGCTAAAACCAGATTTTTATAAAGAAATGCACAGATGGGCCTAGGATAGTGATGACAAATCTTTTTAGAGCTTTCAACAATACAAATAGCTTACTGTGGCACGTGCACCATAGGTTTGCCACCACTGGCCTTGGAGAAGATTCAGGAGCTTGACTGACCAAGGACAAAATGATTGTCAGGAGTTCCTTCTGCATATCCTGAGCACCAGGTGGGCAGCTCTGCTGAGCCCAGCTTTGCAAAGAACTGCAGATCTAACAGTTCTTTTTTGTTTAAGGCAGGGTCTCACTATGCAGTTCAAGCAGGCCTTGAACTCACTTCGTAGCCCAGGCTGATCTCAAACTTGCACCCATCCTCTTGCCTCAGTCTCCTGAGTGCTAGGATTATAGTCATGTACCACAGCAGTGGGATTGACTAATGGATTTATAACATGGTTCAAAAGGAATTTAGTGGAAAAAGAATAGCCTTTTCAACAAATGATGCTGGAGCCATAGAACACTCATCAGCAGAGAAAAAAATGATCCTAGACCCAAAAAGTGTCTTAGTTACTTTTCTTTTTTCTTTTTTTTAAACCTAAGAAATTATTACTTGACTAATTACATACTGACTTCTTGGAAATAGTTGTTCAAATTACAAAGTTAAAACATGTAAAGTAGACATTCAAACAGTGAGACTGTTAACAGTTCTGCTCCACGATCTGACAAAAACAACAATATGGTCATCCATCTTACCCACTCAAATATACATGCAATTATATCAA
>PVJX010018850.1:0-35797 GCA_004027295.1 Dolichotis patagonum
TTGTGACTCCCCTGTCTCAGCTTCCTAGGGTACTAGGATTTTCAGGCATGTACCACCATACATGGTGGCTCAATACCTCCAAACTTTAATAATGTGTGTTTCTAAGTGATGGAGTTGTTGGTTGTTTTCTATTCAAATTACTTGTATTTTCAGTTTTCTATAATTGACATGTATTACATATATTGCAAAGGTTTTTTTTAGATGCAAGTAAGATAATTAGGACACAAGAAAGTAAAAGTACAAAATATGAGAGGTGGTTCTTTGAAAAATGACAATAAAATAGGTAAAAATAATAAAATAGGTAAATTCCAATAATTTTGAGAATATAAGACAAAACTTCAAATAAGCAAAATTAAAAATGAGAAATAGAATATAGAAACTAAGTACATATTTAAAATATTGTACAAAAAGTTGATCTATTTTATAACATTAATAAACTAAATCATTACTTGAAAATAAAAAAGACTATTAACAGAAATATGAAAACCTAACAAAAGATTTGGAAATGTTAAAGACATACACTCTCCAAAAAGCCCTACACATAGTTTATGAACATTCCTTTTAAGCTTCTGAAGAACAATGATCCAGTGCTACGTATAGCAAAAATGTAATACTAAAACCTGATACTTGTAACACAAGAAAATTGTAACTATGATGACAAAAAGTGAATATAAGTATCTTCCATAAAATAGTAACATAACTTAGTGATAAATCCAAAGGCTAATAATGACTGAGTTAGATATATGTCTACAACACACTGCTACAGTTGATACATTGTATCAGCTTGAGAAGTTTAGAAGTTTAACTAGGTGACTTAACAGGGGGCCAGGGTCCTCTCTTTGTAAACCTCCCCATCCTATGCAAGAGGTGTGAGTGCTACACCTTCCCTGGGGTAGGCAGCTTGCATACAATAAAGGGAGGAAAAGAGGCTTGCTCTGCCCACCCTCCTTTTGTTCTTGCTGCTTTTGCTGTCTTCTGGCACCTTGAACTGTTGCCCCCTGTGCCATGTGCCACCCTGTCCTGGAGCCAGCTGATTATGGACTGAAACCTCCACAAACTGTGAGATAAATACACCTTTTCTTCTTAAACTTTGGGTGTCAGGTATTTTGTCCCTGCAACAAAAGAAAAGTAACTAAGGCACATGCTGATAATTGAATGTTAGTTTATCTATTAATAAAGTATATTTCCTCATGTGTCAGTGAGTGAGAAGGAATATCAATGGACAATGAAGAAGCATTTGTTACATTCAATTATTCTTTCCTTAAAAACTCTGAGAAGTGGATATAAAAGAATGGAGCTCTGTAATGTAATAAAAATACCACTCTAAAACCAACTGCCAGCATTGGTACACCAGGCTTTCTAGAGACTAGAGCTACTTCCATTAAAACCAGCATGAGAGCAGGCTTAAGAGAAATACAGCCAAATGGAAGACACAAACTGTCTTGGTTACTTTTCTTTTGTTACTGAGACAAAACACCTGACACCCCAGATGAGGGGAGGAAACGTTTGTTTAGCTCACAGTTTCTGGAGGTTCAGTCCCTGATCTGTTGGCTCCAAATTAGGGTGGTGCAGCTGAATGGCAACATGGCAGCTGCAGCAGATGCTGGAAGTGACTAGAACAGAAGGGCACAGGGAGAAGTGTGCCTCCTTCCCTCCCTTATACTGCATGACAGCTCCCCACCCCGGGCCATGCAGCACTCACACCGCCAGTCCCAGCTCTAGACAATGAACCAATCACAAATGCTAGACTCAGCTGCCTTCCAAAGGCCCACCACTCATGTCTGCATAAGGCTTTGGGGGGACATTTAAACACAAATCATAACACAGGGCTTCCCAAACCACAGTTCCACCGGCTCACCTCCTTGAATACCTTTTCCTGTTTGGGGCTTGAACTAAGGTAAAGGGAGTAAGACCCCTGAAATGCAAAACTGAGATCATACTCTCATCATTTTACAAGCACAGGCTTGGCATCTGCGAGATATTGACAGTGGGTGTCTCCAGTTTTGGATCTTTAAACAAAAGCCTCACTTATGCCCCTTTAATCACTCTCCTTCTCATAGCTCCTCTCTCCCTCATCCTGTTAGCTCCTTCCTCCACACAACCTTGGGCAGGCCACTGAAGATAGCCAGCCAGTCCAGAACTTAGATTTTTCCAGAAGCAGTTCTCTACAGTTGCTGTATTTCAGTTTTCCAACTTTCCAGATTGAATAAATCCAATTGAAGATTTCCAAGTCCTTTACTACTCTTTCCAAACAAAGAAACCTAACAAACTGTCCACACTTAATTGCCAAAGATCAGATCCTGTATATTTATAACACACATGAGAAAGCAGTGGATAATTTAATTTTTAGATATACATTATGATACATATTGCTTTAGGGTTTCAGAAAAAAACTTTTATTTTAATGAATTATCACCCACTATTCTCTCTAGTTCAAAGAATTTAAAGAGTAAAATAAGATAAATGTAAGTGAAAAAATTGAAAGTAAAAATGCTATATAAATGTCAACTATCATTAATTACTATTTCATTCTTTCCTTTCTAAATGTATTATAGGCATATGGGCACTAACATGTCATTAGAATGGGGCATATTAAATGAGGCCAGAAACTGTTTTTTAAGTACAGCACACAAAGCTTTGGAAAAGCTGACTGAATAACTGAATATCTTTCCTCTGCATATCGACACATGATATCCTGTATCCTAAACTGACGTTCTACCATTGTAGATATTTAGAAAAATTAAGATGGACAGTAAAATACTCCTATTTAATATGTTTCATGATGTTTTCTTCATTGAGAGGTCAATTCTTGCCACTATTTCTCAAAGTATATCTAAGACTTACCATATTTAAGAATTCATTTTACAGACAAATGCAACTCATCATTTGGCAATTTTATAGACACTAAACTATTTTACATAGGATCAAAATATCATACCCATAAATAATCTTCAAAAGTATGTTTACATATTTAAGAATAATATATTTTAAGGTAAATAGAATAACTACAGACATAAACGATATTCAAAAATATAAATAATAATCAAGAGAAGATATTTTAATATATAACAATACATTTTAAGGTAAGTAGAATCATAGCTATATTTTACCAGTAAAATTCTGCCTCAAATATCAGTGAGTTGTAGAACATATTTCTAAACATAATAATAATCAGTATCTACTAAGTAATCTTAAAACTTTCACTAGTAGACTAAAGATTTTGTTACTCACCTAACTGTAGCATTGGTTTCTGAAACAGCTCTCAGGTATTCTTTGAAACAAAAATAATTAAAGCAGTATTTCCGAACCTTATAGCCTCGCCATCGCTTCTGAATCTATTGGTGCAAATAAAAAGAAAAATATGCCTTTCATTAACAACATAATCATTCTTCAAAATTAAGGCAATTATGTCTGACAATTCTTACCAAATAAACTCAGGCTTTTCGCTACTATAACAGAATATTAGTTGCAAATATAGATAAAACTATGATAGTATCACTCATATAAAAATATTTTTAATTGTTTCACAAAGTGCTAAACTGTAAAATTAGCCATTAAAAGATTTACATGTTGCCGTATGGGCCGGGGATTTAGCTCAGCAGTGTAAGTGCTTGCCTGGCAAGGGGGAGGTCATGAGTTCAATCCCTGGTGCCCAAAAAAAAAAAAAAAAAAAAAAAGCCTTACGAATGCCTATAATTTTTACTTCCTGAGAAAACGGATTTTAGGTTTTTTCATAACTACTTTCTTGAAGATTATATTTCATCCATTTTTACTGGTTTTTAAAATTTAGTCAAAGCAAGAACTTTAAAGAAAATGCTGTCCTATATCTTAATCATGAAATTTTAATACTTCCTTAACAATACCAATAGCTAACATCCATTGAGTTCTTTTACGCACCAGATACTATTGTAATGTTTTGCCTTTATTTATACATTTAACCTTTAGACCATTTTTATGAGATAAACAGTCATTCTCTCATTTATAGACAAGAAATTGGCCACAAAAAGAAGTTATGTCATTTTTCTACCATTACACAGCTACCAGTGATAGATTCAAATATCAAAATAAAGCTTAAGAAAACCCATTTTCTTAGTCATAGCACTACACAATTGGTAACAAAATTATTGAAATATCTTCTTTACATCCACTATTATAGTTCAGATTCGTTTTATTTTTTACTAGAACATATAATTTTTTAGAGTAATGGGGTATAACATACTTAAGTATGTTTCTATACATATTGTAAAGCCCCAGGGTCAGAGATATAGCTCAGTGGCTTAAGTGTTTGCCTAGTAAGCACAAGGTCATGAGTTTGATCCCTGGTACAAAAAAAAAAAAAAAAATGAGCATCAAAACCCCTAACTCCTATATTTATTAATATAATCTCTATTAGATGAATTCAAAAGTTATAAAATGTGACATCAATTTTGTGGATAAAAATATTTGAATTTATTTAAAGGAGTAGCAAAGAGGAAAAAATAAATATTGATAAACATTAAGTAAGCTTTCTGAATGATTTAATTTCATCTGTATAATTTTCTAATATTTTCTATGCCTATATGAATGATTTATCTGTTATGAATAATTGAAGATATGAAGTCCTTCCAGTGTTAACACTGTTTCCATCTTCTCTAAACATTTTTTAAGTAGGAAAGGGTAGTGGGCTAGACCCTAGCTCACGGGGTAATCTCCAACACCTGAACTTTTTGAGCTAAAAAATATTAAATTTAAAATAATTTAACTTTAATGCTAATTGAAAAAGAATAAACTAGATAAATGATTAATTGAATTCTGGTTTTGTTCTCTTTTTTTACTACTCTGTTTTAAAACATAGGAGATGTCAAAAGATATTATGCAAATATTGTACAATCTGAGTCAGTAGATGCAGATAATTTAAGGAAATGTTTTAGCCAACCTCTCAGCATATAGGTTGTGAGGATAACTACACCAGAGACTAGAAAGTAAAACAAATATAGCTGTGCAATATGACAAAATTATAGTATTTTTCAAAAATATTTTTCAAATTGTTTCATTTTGGCAATGTTCTTTAAATAAACAAAATTTTTTTCCTAAAGTTATACAGTACTCAATTTACAAACTCTCTAATTTAAACAAAACCAATCATGGCTGACAAACACAAGGAATTGGTACAATGCATTTCTAATGAATCAGAATAATTCAATGTAACATGTATTCATACATTAATCATACATGGAAGTGAGCCTTCAACCCCGCTCATGTGATTTAATCCTACAGTATCCTTGTGAGGAAAGAATTATAGCTTCATAATAAGAAGAGGAAATTGATGTTCAGTGAGTTTAACTAATTGCCATGCTCACATATCTGGTTGGCTGTTCCAGCACACTTTTACTGCACACACAGTTGCCCTTTTTTAAAGAAAGGTTACCTGCAACACAGGTAGGTGCTAGCTCCAGAATTGACTCAAAACACATAAACAAAGTACTGGGATACCCTGCAGTGCTCAAGCATGGACCCCTATGACACGAACATATCGCCGAATTTCAAGTAAAAATAAATGTGACGGGCAGCATCCAAAAACTGTATGATACAGTCCTGAGAGGTGTGATGACCATGGTTTACGACCAGGTTGTACTGGAGTAGCAGGTATGTCCACTTCTGAGAAAAGAGTTTGGCAAAGACTGAAACTGTGAAAAATCTATGATAAAATAAGTAGGGTTCCCTGCACTGGGGAAGGAGAAGCCAACGGAATGGGTACCTTCTCTCTCCCAACCCAGCAGCTACCGGAAACAATTCCAACCACGGCAGACTGCAGCAGGCTGCTCCCCAGAACCCTCTCTTATCCTAGACAGCTACGCAAAGCCAGGCAAACATTCCTTTTGCCAGCCAAATCCTTTTATCCACAATTGGGTGTCAAAAGGCATAATGAGTAAGAGACAGTTAAGGTAACAACAAGTTAAAACTCATCCACACTAAAGTGTAATTGATCAAGGTTGAAGCAGCTTTGTGTACAAGACAAAGCTGAAAACGAGCTGGAGGAACCAAGCCCCCTGAGTGAGAGAAGAAACCATGGTCAGTGGGAGGAAGAATCTCAAATTTATTGAGCTCCATGAATGTGTCAGGTATTATGCTAACCACTTTAATTCTCGCAATATCCTTGTGTTTAGAGGAAAGTCTTCATGTTAAAAACCAAGAAAATGAGGGTAAGAAGCTTACTGGAGGTCATATGACCAGTAAATACCAAAGACAGAGTCAGAATACAAGCCCAGATCTTTCATATTCTAAAGCCCAGGCTCTAACATCTTATATATTGCATGGGGGGAGAGGGGTGGAGAGGGAGAACATGTGTGGGCATTTTTAAAGATACCATTTTCTTACACTAAAGCTAACCAGTTAAACTAGTAGTTTGTTCAATTTGTTCATATAAAAACATACAACATCAGTTGCTTTCTACTGTGTGCCCTGTTACAGGCACAAATGACATCGTCAATTTTGCCACAGTTTTCCACTGATTATTTCAGTACTAATGAGTGAACTTTTCATTTTTTATTAAAAGCACTTTCAGGAGGAAAGTTGAATTCTGATAATATTTTTTCTTAATCTAAAGGAATAGGTTATGACTTCCAAATTAATTAATTAATTAATTAAATGGCAAGTATCCATGCCCTTCAAAGTAATCAGCAACTCTCAGAAGTGATTGGTATAAAACAATTATTGTCATTGATCAGCTCTGAATGCATAATTTTCAACAAAGTCATTGTGTGCTCAGCAGATTACAGCTTGTTAACAGGCAAGTTCTCAATGACCTCTTAAGCTAGTCAAATCAATGATGCATATTCCTCATTAAGTAACATCAAAATGTAAGTGGTCTTATAAATAATGTTTATTTTAAGCACTAAAACAAATGGCAAAACCTTGATATATCAAAGGCCATCTGCTCATCGAAGAGATTTTCCGCCACTGCATGTATTTTTATTCATAAAAATCTATAGTAACCTTAATGCTACTGAAGGAGAAAGAGAAGTCTGCTCGCTGAAAATTAAAATGAAGACAAGTAAAACAAATTTATTGAGAATTACCCATCTAGAATTAATGCTCTAAATGCGTGGAAGAACATACATACTAGAACTAGAACTGGATTATTCCGGATTCTACTTTTACTTACTAGGTGGCTCAGCATTCTAGAACACTACACAGAGAAACTTGGAAAAGTGGTTTTACTAAATTTTTACAAATGGAGAGTTTAAAAAATAGCAGAAAGGTAATGTAATACAAGTTTTGGTACAACTGCATTATTATGTCAAAACTATGTATGGTGTATATACACATGAAAATATATGCTGAACTAAATATGAAAACAGTTTCATGTATATATTATATATATATATGAAAATTATAACATTATTTTTATCAGAAATTTCTGGATAATTATTACATAAGCAGATTCTTTAATTTGTCGATTCCCCACTCTACCTCACTTTATATGTCCTTTCTCTATAAATCTATTTAAACATTGATAGTGATATTGGTGCGTACAGTAGAAGAGGAGGAAGGAAGGTTCTTTTGCACAGTAACAACACCACTGTCAGGGAAAACCTCGGGATCACTGAGAGATGGTTCCCTTCTGTCCTGTTCCCTAGGCTGACATTTAAGGGCAATGGTCTTCCTATGACTAAGACTACCTATTATTCATTCTGCACTTACAAACTGTAACATAATGTTCAGTATCTTTTTACTGAAACTTTCACCCGTAGTGATTTTTCTAAGCATGGATGCTTGTGATTACATGAGGTTGAGGAAACTGAGATGAACATTTATATATCTGACCTATTCAAACACTTTCAAGTAACTCTATAGTTCCCTCTTATATTTTCATAGTTTGACACAAATGTAAAACAAAAGAAAACAGTAGCTGGAAGTCACAAGTTATATTAATTTTTATAGATTAAAATTTTTATTACATTAACTTGTAACTGTAAGGAAAGAGTTATTAGAGTTAATGTATTTTTTGCAAATTTGAGTCGACTATGTTTTAGCATTCCTCTTGTTTCTGTAGTTTTTATTTTTAAAGAGAGCATTACAATCTGAAATAAAATGCTTTGGCACGTTAACATCATTTAAAGGTAGCACAACAGTAAATAATGATTTGAATTTCTCTAGATTGCAGTAGAGTAACTGCATGTGACTGATCAATAGTATGTACAGGGGTTCCCAGGTAAAGGAATTCTACTTGAAATAATTACATCTCTAGTTCTTTAAAACTCTGTAAGCTTTACATTATTACCATTTTTTTTCATTCCTCATAAATCTTTGAAACATACAGGGGAAAGTATGATAAAATAGTATTTTAGAAGAGTAATGGCTAAGCTGCTGTCCAACTAGCACTTTGTGAAATTTGCACCCTTATGATATCACTCAGTTATCGTAGCATGAATGGGCAAGCGAGGACCCAGGATGGACAAGCTGAGCCCATAAAAGTTTCCCGGAGGCATTCCAGGGTCCAGACAGGTGTGGTAGAGACACAAATGCTACCAACTGAAGACTTTTTAGGTCACAAACTTTTGTATGACCTGCACCTTGGATTCCAAACAGAAAATAAATGACAGATTATCTTTTATTTGCTACCACCTCCATAAAAATCTGTTTATATTTGTAGCAAGAAAGATGTTTCATCTAAGAATACAGTGGACAGCAATTCATGATTCTGGTACTAGGAATAGGTGGGGCTTCTTTTATATGGTGGGGCTTTTCACCCTAAGGCATCTGGTTTTACCTGTAAGGGGAAGAACATAACACTGGACGAGATGTCTCAGCTTAGTCTTCTGATGATTGTCATTCAATGCATCATTGCCCAGGCGAAATGTCCTATGAGTAAAGATGCTCATGAACTATTAAGACCATGGGGCTACTTTTCCAGGAAGATGGGGTCCCAATAATACAATTTCTCTAATAGTTTGGTCCAGGTTTCATACAATTGCTCTCATCCAAATTTTGAAAAACATCAGGCAACCAGGAGTAGAGGCAAGAGGACAACCCCTGGATCACAAAATTTTGGCACATGAACACGGGTGAGCTCCAGACAACCCGGCTGAGTTCCATCCCTAACACTGTCCCTAGATTCACAACTTCAGGCAAGACAGCTTCTATTTCCTCATTTTTGAAATTTTACTCATAATGATACCTACTTCAGAGAGGGGTTCGTGAAGATTACAAGAATAATGGGAACATTTGAGATACCTAGAATGGTGCGCACAGAGTGGTACCTGCAACACAGTTGCTAGCTCGTTGCTAATATCTGCCAAGGTTTCTGACTTGAAGATCTACACATGGTGATCTTTTCCTTCCCTGATTTCTGAGACACACAGGAACAGTTAATTTATTAACTAAGTACATTCCCTGTGCCTTAGGTGGAGTCATTGTGTTAGGTAAGCAGGATCTCCTTGACAAGGGTGATAGTGAATGTGTGTAACGTCCATGTTGGTTATTTTCCCTGTAAAAGCTGAAGCACTGGGTATAAAGTATGTGCCCTTCCACACAAGAGACTTCAGCAATGGGGTTGCTTGGTTAATGACATTATTGATTGAAAACTGTGAATCAAGGTGCTAGAAAAGGGACAATTAATAAACCCTTAGGATAGATAAAATAATTCCACTAAACTGCGCTATTTTTGCTATCTGGGGATACCTTTAAAAAGCATTCCCACACATGAAGTAATTAATGACCCTATCTAAAACTGTCACAGTGTTATTAGGAACCTAAGTATCTACACCTGGTAGTTTGTGGCCCTGAAGTGACACCCAAGTTATCTGCTCCATTTGCTCTCTAAGGTCAGAAGTGGAGGGTCAGTTTTATGCCACATTAGAAAAACACACATGTATGATTGAAAACAGTTAAAAATCAGGATGTTTAAATTTTTAAAAATTTATTACAGTAAAAGACAGTGCCATGGATCCCCTGTAAAATACTCCCTCTGGCTTTGAACACCCTGATCCCACTGATTTTGCAGCTTTCTGAAGCAGTTCTGCAAATCCTGTTTTGTGTCTCTAGTTGTGCTGTTACCTCTGCCTTGATTCAAAACCTTTACCTTTCATGGTCAGTTTGATTCATTGAGGGGCTGGAAGTCGGATGGTGTCAGGTCCAGTGGGTGAGGTAGCTGAGAACACACTGGAATGCTCCCACCAGCCCACTTTTCCATGACATGGCACTTGTCATGGCATGAAGCCTATTGTTGACCTACATATCTCATAAAGATGTGAAGTGAAACTTCCAGAACTAGTTCAGAAAGTGGCTAGAAGGATGAGATAACCGTGTTTGAAGAGAGGGGAAGCATTCTCAGGAGGACTAGTGACAGCATGTTATTTAATACATTTTTTATTGAAAAACACACCAGATTTTTTGATCAGCCTTGTGAACTGTCAATCTAGATGGAACTAGGAAAGAAAACAGTTGAGAAACTAGTTGCCACTTCTATGATACGCAAAACTGTCTAGAAAGAGAAACCTGAAAAATTCAGAGCCTGAGTTAAATGGGGTTTGTGATAATGGCCAAGATGCTACCAGAATAGCAGCATCTTAACCTGGAGTAATGTCAAATCGCCGTATAAAATGGAAATAAAGTATCACCCCACGAAACAGGAGGAGTAGGGGTCCATGAGCAAAGATAAAAATTTACTAAGCGGTTTATCGCGCTATTAATTGACTGTCCCTGGCCTAGCAGCAAATCAGCAACAGGGCTTCTGTAAGAGCGTACCATGGGGTCTGACAGCAGCTTAGATCTGACAAAGCTCCCTCAGCCCGAAGTCCTGCAAAACTGGCTGAGTCCTAAACCTCAGGAGGTCTTCCATGCCCCCAGGAACTGCTCACTAGACAAACTGTCCCCACCCTCCCCCAGCTGATCCACATGACGGCTTGTTAGGGTCACCACAAATGGCTTAGAGATCCTCCAGCAAAGGTTTAAAGAATTCCCACCTCAGGGACACAGAGAAAATAATGTGTAAAGCAAAAGACTTTTATAAAGGCTTTGCCTAGTAAAAAATGAGTCAGAGCTCACCGGTTCATTCAGGGTTATTTATGTAACTACCTCCCACTCCTCCGCATTGGAGACCAAAGATGGAGCGGGTACGATCTGGGCCTCAGGAGACTTACAGCCTGTGTGGCATGGGAGACTGGCAGGGAAATTAGTCAGGATCATAAAATACTACAGGTTCTATCGCAGACGTCTGTCCGTGGTAAAATAGGGAAATAAAAACCCAGAGAGTGATCACGTCAGCAGGGGAATCACACATTCTTTAGAGAAAAGGTGACCCTTTAAAAAGTAAATGAGGCAAAGGAGGATATTAATATCTATTACATAAAACAAAATTGCATACATGTAATTTGTGCTTCATTACAAGAGAGTGACATCTATTTAGGGAGGCGCAGGGTATAAATGAACTTTCACAGCCCCTGTGCTCCGCCCGCATCTTTGACAATTGGATACAATTAGTTGTCATGCTAGCAATCAATAGACAAATGTATACCCTCCAATTGGCTCAGAGTGTGAGACCATCATAAAATGAGGCTTTTTTCTTACCTATTTTAACATGAAGATCCTATTTGCAATTTTGAAATACATATATTATTGTCCATATAGATTATTGGCAGTTATCTATCAACCTTAGAGGGTTTTATCCCTGGACACCCACAGTCACCCACACTTAAATTGTTTTGAATGTGGTTATTTGGTAGCTCATGAATTGCAAAAGAAGAGCTATAGTTATTAGAAGTAAAACTTCAGCTGCTGGTTTCCAGTGAAGGTTGTGATCCTCAGATCCTACATGGACCACTCATCCATGTTGTTAACCACACGCTCTGGCAGAGATCAAAACTTTAAGAGCATCATGTAGCAAAAATCCACTCACAGATAAATTCAGTTCTGGTCATTGCTCACAGGGATCAACTCGTGCTAAAAATTAACTTTTGTTAGTGAATTACTTATGGCCTCCACATAAGTGAGAATTATTTATGGTCTTGTCCTGATTCCTCGATTTAGGACCATGAAATACCAAGTCTGTCACCAAATTAATTCACCACCAGCCTCTGAAGGAAGCCCTCAAACTTCTGCACTAGAGAAATGATTTTATTATGTTACCCACAGTAATATTTACTGATTCCCCTTTAGCATCTCAGAAACTCCTGAATGTCCACAGTGGGTCATTTCAATCTCTAGATTATGCTCAAGGACTCCCTCTCTTCATTTGATCCCCACTGCATTCCCTCTGGAATGACTTCCCTCATGGAATGGTTTGTCAAACCTCGATTTAATAGGGGGATGCTTTGTTGGAATGGATTATTGCAAGGGGGAGAGACAGGCAGTGACAGTTTCAGAGGTGACCTATCACACTAGGGAAAACACTTGGACCACAAGATTTACAAGTACACCAAGAGGTAGGTGCAAGGAGGTTATTTTTTTATTGAGGTGTAAGTGAGGCTAGAAAATGCCTGCTGTGTGGCAGTTGGATGACAGAGTGGCCTGCCTAGGTAGTATATCAGAGAGCATTGCACCCAAAGCCAGCCCATTCTCAGAAGGGAATACTAAGGAGATGTGTGCTGGCCAAAGTTCTGGAACTCAGGGCAAGAAGAGAAGCTGAAAGGTAGTTTGGTTAACCTGTTCTTCTGATTGATCAGAGAAAATAAGCAGATCAGCCAGACACTGGGGAGGTAAAGAGTGAGAATTTGGAGGAGGTAAGACCAGCCTCACCACAGGTAAGTGGGCTGAATATCTGTGTCTTACCCGAGCCCTTGAGGAAGGGTGGTGTTTTGGCAATAATCTGTTTCCAAAGAGCAATGAGATGGGAGGGTTGTCTTTTAACCTTTGCTATTTTCCAGGATCACAGGATATAGTTAAAGTTCAAAATTGTCTACTGATCCTAGTCAACGACCAACTGGCATGGAATGTGCTATCAGGAAACAGAGGTTTTACTATGATGTTGAAAAAGTGGAAAGCCCTGGCTTCCCAGGGGCTTGTACTGATGGCATGTTGTGGATGTGGTTAATCTAGCTAAAAGGAACCTTATGGTTCAAACCAGATCAGTATTAAATATGGATAAGACACAGAATTCTGCCCCTCTCTTCTGGGTTTTTAACTAGTAGCACAAGTGACCTAGAAGATCACCTGTGATCTGCCAGTGATCTATGGAGAAACCCAGACATGGCTCTTTCACTGCCTTAGGTTCTTGGGTATACACTCTGTGTGTGAGTAACAGGTGACATGAGGGAGAAGAAGATGAACTGAAAGGGCTTGGAGGTTAAGTCAATGGCAGAGCCTTACAGGGAATCAAAATCCAGGTCAAAGCATCCCCACTACCAGAGGAAAATCAAATTGTTTTATTTTGCAAATACTACTAAAGGAAATCGTACTCTGCAGGGGGAGAGGAAAATCAAATTGTTTTCTTTTGCAAATACTGCTAAAGGAAATCGGACCCTGCAGTGGGAGTGGCTGCCTGTGGCTCAGAAGTAAGAAGATCTATTTCTTCCTCTTTTCCCCCACAAACTCCAGAACAGCAGAGAGGTGGGTAGAGATTTTGGAGACAGGCTCTGGTCTAGGCTTCTAGCACACTTAAGCCTGAGAAGAACGCACTTTATCCAAAAGCCATATAATAGTCAACACAGTATTAACTAAGCCACCAAGGCTCAACACTTACCTTTCAGAAACTCTTTGGTAAGTTGCCTCAACCCTGCCATTTTCAGAATTAAGGACTAGCAGCTTAATGAAATAACATACAATAAGGCGAAAATAGGTCTTACAAACATTAACCTACCAAATTTCTCCATCTACCATACTTAACAATTAAGCTGTTACCAGATTGCCAGAAACAAAAAAAATATTGCCCATTCCAGGTTAAAACCAGGTTCAAGCCCTACAATTGCTAAATTTACCATTCTATTGGAAAAAATAGCACACAGAAATCATAAAAATAAAACCAGTAAGCTGGAAACTGAATTTATTACTATCAATCATATGTATGATTTCTAATTGATTTGTATTGGGGGGAATCATATATTCCACAGTCATGTTTATCTATTTATCACAATATTTTATGTGACATATGGAAACTAATACATCGTTTCATTAATATTTGGAGTTTTTCTCTAGCTATGGCTCAGAGATATTTAATACTCTAAAACAAAAGCATTTATAACTACATATTTTATATTTTACTCTAATTTTTAATGCTGCCAAGATTATTTAGTATAACTAACTTTTTAATCATGTACTCTTTTCTCTGTTAACATTAGCATATCAATCAAATTTGCATTATTCTGCTTTGCTCATTTTATTAAAAGCGAATTCAGGGCACAATTGACTTTTCATTTGTTTAACAAGTGAAGAAATATTTACCCTGACAGCCATGGCATTGTAGAGATCCATCTTCATAGTATAATATGCTACCTGTGAATCAAGGGGAAAAAAAGATGGCATACATTTCAGTTACACAAAGACAGTGAAGCTTATTTTTACATATAAAAGATAAGAATCTTTATACATAATACATAATAAGAGTTCTAGGCTTAGAAAAATGAAATCAAACTTTGCATTGAAGAGATGGGCTTCCTAATACATAATGCAAGCTTAACCAGGAAAATCTATGGTAGTCAAACTAGGAGCTAATGGAGATATATGATCATAAAATGCTCTCTGCTGGGCTTGATAATCAATGGTGCTCTACTGAGAATAGAATAACAAAGCAGAAATATTCACAAGTGCTGGTGACACGTAGTATTGTATGATTTATTCACTGGGGTTCTTTTAGCCAAAACTCACAGAAACATAAAAGGAATTCATATTTCAAGACGTCTGGTTTAATGAAAAATTCAAAGAAATGCTGTCTTCAGTCGAAATCGTTCAAGGATATGGACGCAGCGATGGAGTAAAATTGTGCCTTCCAACCATCTATGTAAAATGTTATGTACTTAGCTGTCTCCTGAGTAATCCTTGGGAATTTTGTTTCATTTAATATTCATTTTAACACCATAAAATCATAAATACACTGGTACCATATTACAGCGAATCCCTGGATATAGTAAAGACTTCCTAAAGTCTGTTTCTTTCTCTTAAAGACACACTTATCTATTAATAAACGTAACACCCTTAGAGCAAATAATTATTTAGCAACATGGCTGATTTCAATGAAAGTATGGCTTTAAATAAAGCTTCCACATCTGTTATATCGTTTAATTAAAAATGCAAAATGAGCATAATTCATTACGGTGAAAAGTAAAAACAGTGAACATCATTGTTCAACAAAATACACAACTTCATCCACTTTTATTAAATAGAAATTCATTCAACTAAAATCACTTCAGCTCAGGTACTAAATGTTGTTTTAGGCAAAAATGGGGAAAGTGCCTCAACCCTTTATCAGCGGATTTTTCTTCTGTATAACAAACAGGAATTCATACAAAAGGGTTTCCTTGTAATTAGTGTTGTTTGAGTTGCCTGCTCTAATCCAAAGCAAATTGTCTGTGGAGAGCAGCACTGCTGGATTATTTATCAGCAGTCTGAGTAATTAAGAAACAGTTTGCTGCAATGTGTTATTTACAAATGAACACAATGGTGTGACTTCATTTGAAATTCTCTTTCTTGTAGTAAGCAAGGCATAACCCTTGGAATTCGAGGTGATTTGAAATATTTATTTTAATAATTGTTTTTCTTTGAGGCACACTGATATGCACAAGTTTTAGATAGTTTTATAAAGAAATACTAGAAATTGTATGTCCCAAACAGTTTTGACTCAGCAAAAGGTTATTTCTTATCTTTATCATACCATTATTTAGGTAGAAAGAGACAGTGTATGAGTTTTCAAGTCATAGACCTAAGTTGAGTCTCTGACTTTGTTTATTCTGGCTTGTGGATTTGAAAAACTTACTCTAAGTCTCTCAGTCTTGATTTCCCCAATCACAAAAGAGTACATTACATGCTTCACTGAATTGTTGTGAAGTCTAAAGAGATAAAGCAATTAAGGCACTTGGGGCATAGGCGATGGCACTATGAAAGGGATTATCGCAGTATTATTTTAAAAGTATGAAACATAACTATAAGTAAAATTCCAAAATGTATAAAAGGTTAAATTTTATTATATCATAAACTAATGGGAAAGAGAGAGATAGTTTTGGAGCCTAAGAATTCTGAACTCTGGGTTTGGAGACAGAAAAGCACTTTGATTCTGGCATATCAATCTCATGTCAATCTATACTTGTTCTTGATTCTCCAGTCCAGATGCTTTTGAAAGGACCACTCCAAACACATGGCACAGGTGTCCCATGAGTCCATTCATATAGGGTACCCACAAGAGTCAGATTCATTGACAGAAAACAGAATGGTGGCTACCGGGGGCTTGGGAAGTAGTGAACTATCGTTTAGTGAGTACACGGTTTTGAGTTGAGCTGATGGAAGGTTCTGGAAATGTACAGTGGCAATGGTTGATAATAATGTGTATACACTTAGTACTGCTAAATAGTACAGTTAAAGTGGTCAAAATACTCAATTTTATTTCATAATATTTTGAAAACATGTGACTATGATCTGTGCACTTCGATAACCTAAAGATATAATTAGAAACATTAAAATTTTGTAGACTTTCACCGAAGTCTGTCTTTTTCCACTTTGAATGTTATTATGTTATATGAATGTTTACCTTTTGCTCGCATGGCTAGTTAAAATAGAACTCATTTAAAAAGTCCATGTTTTAAGGTTATTTCCAATCCTAACTTTTTAATTGTTCAGAGTTAGATAAGCATATGGTGGCTACCTAGTGTTACTCGCATGTCCAGAAATGACAATGGTATTGCAATTTTTCAGCAGACAAAATTTTTATTTTCCTAATACATAATGCATGAATAAAAGTAGAACAAAGCTCAACCTGTATTCTTCCGTGGTTTTTTTCTTTTTTTGGTACCAGGGATCAAACTCAGGACCACACACTTGCCAGGAAAGCTCGTGTGCCGCTGAGCTAAAGCCCCAGCCCCAGCTCTGTCTGTATTCTTCACTAACTAAAACTTAGGGTAAGAACCTGCCCCCTTCTGCAGATATTCGTGGCACTTATTTAGAGGCTATATCTAAAAACTGCAGGCAATTGGTTGATGAGCTCTAAATTACATGACCCGTCTGCTGCCTTCAAGACTGAGAAAATCAAGTTAAGAGATTTACAGGGAGATCCAGGTACCCGCAGACACGTACTCCCCTGAACCCATGGTCATCTTGATTGCAGCCAGAGAGCCTCCACAGCGCTAAGACTGCTCTGAACAAAAACGGTCATCTGGCGGGGACCAAGTTGCTCCCTCAAGTGAAAAGCATTTTTCTGAAGTTCCCTGCAAAGCCGGAACTAACATCAGGGTAACCCAGCCGCAGGAGCACATCAAAGCTTGTCCCCTGCTTCTGTCAACAGGCCAGTCTCATCTTTGACACAGCTGTAGCCCCTTTGGTCCCTGGAGATGAAGCCCTTTCCCCACTTTGTCTTACTTTCTAGCCCCACCCACTAAATCACCTTCTGCCTGTCCCTGAAGCCACCTGAAGTGCTCTTACGTACCACAGCATCACCAACCTGCCTGGATCCATGGAAGCCTCCTTTCCTTCTTTCAAAAGGCATCATTGTCCCCAAAATCCAGTGATGGTTTCATCAACTGGAGTAAAAAGTTAGCATTCTCCTGGTTGCAATGGATACTTTTGAATGGGAGGAAATATGTCTCAAAAAATAACAACAAACAAATGGACAAACAGAAATCTTCGAATCTCAAACTTTTCAGCTTCACTGCTGTCTGTGGCATTTTGCTGCTCTTGCCTTTTCTGTGGCCTTTGGGTCCAGACTATTCATTCCTTGTCTTCATGAGCTTCCCAGCCTGTCCCTGTCACAAGGTGTAAACGTCCTGACAGCTGGCTGAGGGTCTTTCTCCTCGTCAACTCCTGCCGTTACCCCAGACTTTGCTGGCTGCTGTGGACCACACATTCCACGACCTAACCTCAGGGTCACCTGTCTTTCTCAGTCCCCTGACCCACATTTCGGTTTAGCTTTACGTTCCCACCACAAGCTCCAAACCTTGTCAAATAGAAATGTTCCACTTCTCGTCTTAAACCTAGATGGCAAATTCTCCTGTTTATGTCACCGAAGGCTAAATTTCTATTAAAAGGTTCTTCCACCTAATTTTGACAGCTTTCTCTTTTTCTTCAACTTTAAATTCTTTTTTCACATATTCTTACATATGATATAATGCATATGGCTAGTGTTGGGGGCCACAGGTTCACAATGACTAATTTTGCATACTTCCCTATGGGGTAAAATGGAGGTCTGGGATTGTTGGTACCACCCATCTGGGATTTCCCATTGACTCATGTAAGCATGAGATCATCTATGCCTTCTTGAGTCATCTCAGTATTATATGTGAGAACAAGATACTTCTAAGCATAAAATCATCTATCCTGTCTTGGGTCTGAGTCTTCTGCAAAATTGTAATCCCTTGCTGGCCCCTCCTATCACTGTATACACCTAAGACACAGTGGCTGCTTGGGGAGTGGAGGGGGACCCATCCAGAGACCCTGACTTCCCAGCCATTGACGCAGTACTATACTTGTCTTTATCTTTTATTTATTTATTTTATTTATTTTGCCCTACTCTTAAGACAGACAATCAAGACTCTTAGCTGGGCTCCCCTTAGCTAGTCGGTACTTTGTTATATGAATACACAGTGAGTTATTTAAGCGTTCCTTTATTGTTGAGCATTTTGACTGGAAACAAAGAAAAGATGTGTTTGGAGGGGAGAAAGGGATATTTCAAAAGCAGGACATTCAAAGTAATACACAGTCATAATAACTCTGAGTAATGTATCTGTATTGGTTAGCTTTCCTATCACTGAGACATAGTATCTGACACCCACATTTTTTTTAAAAAGAAAGGTTCAATTTAGTACACAGTCTCAGTGTCTTAGTTACTTTTCTCCGTTGCTGAGACAAAATACCTGACACCCCAAATGAAGGAAAGGTTTATTTAGCTCACTGTTTGTGGAGATTTCAGTCCACAGTCAGCTGGCTCCAAGGCAGGGTGGCATGGCACGGGGACAGCACATCAAGGCAGCAGCCAGCAAAAGCAGCCAGCAAAAGAGGACCAAGCAAGCCTCTTCTCCTCCCTTAGATTCTACACAGGCCACATCCTTCCAGGGCTGGTGTAGCACTCAGGAATCTCCCTGCTCTCCTCTTGCACAGGATGAGGGTATTCACAAAGTAAGAACCTGGCTTCCTGCTGAGTCTCTTAGTTAAACTTCTAAACCTCTCAGGTTGACACAACACATCAACTATAACACTTAGGAAATGCAGCACGTGCTGGCCAGGTGCCGAGACACAAGCATCACTGCAGAGGTTGGATGGAGCACAGCAGCTCAGTTCAGTGTCTCTGCAAAGCAGAAAGGAGAGCAGTGCCTAAGAAAGGGTTGAGGGGCCAGATACAGAACAGAGACGCTGGCTCCAGGACCTGTCCACACTCAGCCAGGATCATGGTTTCTGCTCCGCTAGAAATTTCTTACTCAAATGGAGTTGACAGACCAGTATTAACAGTCACAGTATCTACAGAAATCTACCAAATCAAGTAGCTACATTTGATGGTTTGGGCACTACAAAGGATATAACAGCATTAAAGCAAGGTCAATGAAACATTTAAAAACCACACAAATGGGATAGCAGGTTTGATGAGCTGGAGTCTTTATGTTCTCCACACCACTGCCACCTCGTTCCATGATTCTGAGCTTAATCATCAAAGGGACTTATTATCAAGTAATCATGGTAGTCTGTGCATATGCTTGCCTTCCTGGTTTGCTGGTAATTGCTAAGAAACTAGTTATTAACAACAGCTGATTTTTAAAACAGCCTTTCTTTTTCCACACAAAAGAAAATAAAAAGCCAGTTATATTTTTTTCTCAATTATTCTTAATATAATGTTTAGGAGAAGGTGAATTAAATCTAAATTCATTTTATAATTATGGTAAAAATGTTCATAAAGTTTTAAATTAATATTAATAAATCAAAATATTATCTTGTCCTGAGTTTAGTGTTTATTTAAAATGTAAAGCTCTAAAGGGGGAAAAAAACAACATATACTTTATTTTTGGGCTTTGACATTAAAAGGGGAAGAATATTGCCTTATTTTATTATAAGTGATTTTAGAGTCATATAAAGAGAAAAGTCAAAAGACAGAGGTATTTTTTATGTATAGAAGAAACATTTATTCATGTAGAAAAGAGAAATAAAAATGTCTACAGAAAGAGTCATATCAATCTCTTAGCAGTTTTAGAATTGGTGACTGATATTTTACCACATATATTAAGATGAAAAGTATTTATCATAAGAAGATACAAGAGAATTTGATAATTAATGCTATCCCTCATCCCATATAAAAGTTATTAAAACTTTTTATTTCCAATCTTTTAAACACTCAGATATGAATATCTTTTTTAAATTATTAAAATGGCTAGCCATATATGATTATTGTAAAACTTGATTTTTGGTGTTGCAGTATGTTATTTTTATAATTTGAATATTCAATATTTTAAATCATAATTATCTTTGTCAATTAAATCATTTTATCATAGGATATTAATACATTTTGAGAAAAAAATTTAAATTGCCCGTGACTGTGGGTATGAAACATATTATTCAGGAAATCTCAATTTAATGTTGATTTGTCCAGTACTACAATTCATACACATTTGTTTCATGATGAATCATATGAAATTAGTTATACATTGTCATAACCTTTATACTTTCCTGCTCTCACATTCTGATAATAAAGACATAGATTTAACATTAAACATAATGTAAACTGTATAGTAATTAAATACAAAGGAGTAAAATAAATTTAACAGTAAAGCAGAAGACATACAAATTGTCCTCTGTAGGTAACACTGATAATTTCCATCAGGGACACTCGAAGTGCTCGCGCTCCAACAAAGAGAGATGAAAAGACGCTTCCACATTTTCCTGAGACTGCTGTTCACAAGACTACTCCTTTATCTGGGCTCAGGGATGAGCATCTCTAGTCCCTGCTACTCAGGAGGCTGAAGCAGGAAGACTGCTTATGCCTGGGCTTTTAAGACCATCCTGGACAATATCATAAAACCACATCCCCCCAAAAAAAATAACATTTTAAAAGACCATTTTTATTTTACCATTATGAAATAAAGCAACGAATGCTAAGGAGAAGCTACACAGCACACTCTTCCCTTGAAAACCAGAAGGATCCCAAAGCTGTAGTCCGAGTTACGTGCCAGTGGAGTGACCAGGCCGCTGTAACACGACACCAAATTTCTGCACATGTGGAACATGTACATGCTGAGCATACCCACCAGGTAACTGCAACAGACTTCATAAAAGAAAGAATCAGAGTCCCTCCTCCACAACAAGACAGGGTTTTCATAGTGGTGAATCAGTGGCCCAAGACCCCTAAGATGGGCAAATTTGGACTCTGTTTTCTCATGGAGCAGCATGAAAGTGAGCAGAAAGGCCTGGGTGGAAGTTGAGAACAAAAATAAGTCATCAGAAGGGAAGAAAGCATCTGATCACAATGGAAGGCAGGAAGAGCTCTGGCTCTCTAGGAGAATGTGAATGTGGTCACTCTTGTGCTGGAAAGCATGGCACTTCTGATTAGACAACCCATTTGGTGCCTCTGCGATAATTATTAAGAGCTAAATGGAAATAACAACCTTAGTAAAGGAGGTGCTCAGTGCAGCTATCGAAGAAACAGAGAGAAAAGTACAGGAGCATTGGAAACTGATTGAAACCTCGAATCAACAATACAGAAATCAGCAGAATTGATGAAACAAACGCAAAGAGACATCCAAGAAACAAAAAGTTCTATTCAAAGTGAGCAAAACCGTTTAAATGAAGCTGAGGATAGGATTTCGGACCTTGAGGACAGGATCACAATTAGTGATCATGAAAGTATAGAACTTTTACAAATAACGAAGCATCACGAAATGACAATCCAGCAGCTTCAAGATGATGCCAAGAGCAACAATGTAAGATTAACAGGCATCAGTGAAGATGCAGGAGTCAATGCAAATGTCATAACTAAAATACTTGCAGAAGTAATAGCAGAAAATTTCCCAAACATGTGGCAAAAAATGTAATATGCAGATAAGTGAGGCATATAGAATGCCAAACAATCACAACCTACATAAATCTAAACCCAAACATATAATAATTAAGATCCCAGACATACAACATAAAAACAGAATACTAAAATCTGTTAGAGAAAACACACAACTCACCTATCAAGGAAAGCCCATTAGAATCACAGCAGACTTTTCAGCACAAACCCTCAAATCAAGAGGAGCTTGCAGTGAGGTATTTCAAGCCCTGAACGAACTTTCAACCCAGACTAATGTACCTAGCAAAACTTTCATTCAAATTTAATGGAGATACTTCCATGACAAAGAACTGAAGAAATTCATGTCCACCAAATCAACCCTAGAAAGAGTGTTAAAAGACATACTAGATAGAGATAAAAATGACCACAATCTCCAGAACAACAATAGAAAGAAACCACCAGGTAGAACAGGCAATTAAACAAGAGGGAAAAGCAGACAGCAAACAACTGGAATATAATATGGCAAAGTGGAGCCAGTACATATCAGTGATACCCATAATGTAAATGGCCTCAATTCACTTATCAAAAGAAATAGGTTGACAGAATGGATCAAGAAACATGATCCCACAATATGCTGCATACAAGAAACACATCTGACCCAAAAGGAAACTCATAGATCAAAACTTAAAGGATGGAAAACAGTATTCCATGCAACAGGAACCCAGAAAAAAGCAGGGGTAACTATTCTATTTGCACACAATGTGAACTTCAAACCTAAAGTGATTAAAAGACATAAAGAAGGTCACTACATACTTGTTAGTAGAAAAATTCAAGAGGAAGAACTAACAATTATAAATATATATGCACCAAATACAAGAGCACCCAACTATATAAGACAAATACTAATGGACATGAAAAACCAAATACACAAGAACACAATTATAACAAGGGACCTTAACACCACATTGTCACAAAGAGATAGATCAACTAGATAAATAGTCACCAAAGAAATAATAGAACTGAATCATACCTGCAAGCAGTTGGACTTAGTAGATGTTTACAGAGTGTTCCACCCAATCACATCAGAATACATATTCTTCTCAGCTGCGCATGAGACATTCTCCAAAATAGACTATATATTACCCCATAAAACATTCCTAAGTAAAGACAAAGGTACTAAAATTATCCTATGTGTAATATCTGACCATAGCACACCGAAATTGGAAATTAACGGCAAAAGAAATTGCAAAACCTGCATAAATACATGGAGATTAAATAACAACTTTCTGGCTACAGGTGAAATTAAGGAAAAAATAAAGCAATACCTACAATTCAATGAAAATGCGGAAACAACATACTGTATTCTGTGGGACGCAATGAAAGCGGTCTTAAGAGGGAAATATATAGCAATAAACTGTCATATCAAGAAAACAGAACAAGTACAAATAAACAACCTAATGCTTCATCTTAAGCTGCTAGTAAAAGAAGGGGAAGTTAAACCCAAAGCTCACAGAAGAGAGGAAATTGAAAAGATTAGAGCAGAAATCAATGCAATTGAAACTAAAAAAAAATACAAAGAATTAATGAATCAAAAAGCTGGTTTTTTGAGAGAATAAATAAAACGGACAAACTTCTAGCTAACCTAATAAAGCAAAAGAAAGAAAAAAAACCCAAATTTATGCAATAAAGACTGAAAAGAGGGAAATTACTACAGATTACAGGGAAATTCAAAAGATCATGAATACCTACTTTGAAAATCTCTACTCACATAGGAAAACAGGGGAAATGGACGGATTTCTAGAAACATATGACTACTTCAACCAAACATATGAACTAGCTCAACCAAAAAGATATAGCAATTTTGAATAACCTAGTATCAGCTATTGAAATTGAATATGTAGTAAAAAACTTACCAACAAAGAAGAGTCCAGGTCCTGATGGACTCACGGCTGAATTCTACAAGAAATGTAGAGATGATTTGATGCCAATACTCCTTAAACTCTTCAATTAAATTGAAAAGGAAGCAATTCTCCCTAAGTGATTCCTGGAGGCAAGTATTACACTGATACAAAACCAGAGAAAGACCCAACCAAAAAGGAGAACTATAGGCCAATCTCACTAATGAACATTGATGTAAAGATTCTCAATAAAATACTGGCAAATAGAATGCAGCAAATCATCAAGAAGATTATACATCATGACCAAGTGGTATTCATTCCAGGAGTGCAGGGATGGTTTAACATACACAAATCAATAAATGTAATACACCACATCAACAGAGCCAAAAATAAAAACCACATGGTCATCTCAATAGATGCAAAAAAAGCTTTCAATAAAGTTCAACACATGTTTATGATAAAAAAAACTCTTCAGAAACTTAGAATACACGGTGTCCACTTCAATCTTATAAAGGCCATCTATGACAAACCAACAGCCAACATTATGCTAAATGGACAAAAACTGAAAGGTTTCACTTTAAAATCAGGACCAAGGCAAGGATGTCCACTATCACCACTCCTATTCAATATAGTTCTTGAAATACTAGCCAGGGCAATCACACAAGAGAGAGAAATAAAAGGAATAAAGATAGGAAAGGAAGAAGTTAAATTACCACTATTTGCAGATGACATGATACTCTGTGTAGAAGACCTAAAAAAGTCCATTAAAAGACTACTAGAAGTAATAAACAAATTCAGCAGTGTAGCTGGATACACAGTCAACACTCAAAAATCAATAGCATTCCTATACACAAACAAAAACTCACCAAGAGAGAAATTATGGAAATATCGTCTTTCACAATAGCAACTAAGAAAATGAAATACTTAGAAATCAACCTAACTAAGAATGTAAAAGACCTATATGCTGAAAATTATGCTACACTAAAAAAGGAGATTGAAGAGGATATTAGAAAAATGGAAGGATATTCCATGCTCTTGGCTAGGAAGAACCAACATTGTGAAAATGGCCATACTCCCCAAACTGTTATACAGATTTAATGCAATCCTAATTAAAATACCAACAACATACCTTACAGATCTAGAGAAAACACTCCTAAAATTCATTTGGAAACAGAAGAAACCTAGAATAGCAAATGCAATTTTGGGCAATAAAGGCAAGGCAGGAGGCATCTCAATTCCTGACTTGAAACTATACTACAAAGGCACAGAGATAAAATCAGTATGGTACTGGCAAAGAAATAGATCTGAGGATCAATGAAACAGTTAGAAGATTAGAAGATGCAAACACAACTACAAAGACACTCAGCCACCTGATATTTGACAAAGGGGCTAAACATGTTCACTGGAAGGATAGCCTCTTTAATAAATGGTGTTAGAAAAATTGGCTCTGCACATGCAGAAGACTGAAACTAGATCCAGGCCTGTCACCATGCACAAAACTAAAGCCTAAATGGATCAAAGACCTAAGTATTAAAACAGAAACACTAAATCTACTGGAAGACAAGGTAGGTAGAAGACTTAGATACATAGGCATAGGCAGAGAATTCATGAACAAAATGCAAACTGCACGGGAAATGCTTCAAAGAATCAACAACTGGGATCTCATATTATTGAAAAGTTTGCACTTCAAAAGAAATCACAAACAGAGTGAAAAGAAAACCCACAGAATGGGAAAGAATTTTAGCCAGCAACCCCTAAGAAAAAGGACTTATATCCAGAACATATAAAGAATTCAAAAACATTAAGCCCCCCAAATTCAAATACCTTCTCCAAAAATTGGCATCTTACATTTTTCAGATGAAGATAAAGAAATGGCAAATAAATACATGAAAAAATGTTCACCATCACTGGTCATTCAAGAAATGTAAATTAAAACAGCATTGAGATATCATCTCACACCGGAAAGAATAGCTGCCATCAAAAAATCAACTGAAAATAAATGTTGGTGAAGCTGCGGGGAAAAAGGAATACTGCTCCACTGTTGGTGGGAGTGTAGACTGGTGCAGCCACTATGGAAATCAGTATGGAGATTCCTCAACAAACTAGAACTGAAAGTGCCATTCAATCTAGCTATTCCCCTCCTGGGTATTTTCCCAGAAAAACTGAAAAGTTCATATCACAGTGATATATGTGCACCCATGTTCATAGCAGCACAATTTGTAATAGCTAAATATTGGAAACAACCAAAATGCCCATCAACCACAGAGTAGATGAAAAAGATGTGGTATATTTATATAATGGAATATCACTCAGCTATAAAAAAGGATGATCTAGAGGCCTTCATAGGTAAATGGAGACAACTTAAGACTATCCTCATAAGTGAAACAAATAAAAATCATATTTATAAATATCACATTGTGTCTCTAGTGTAAAAAGCAATAAGAACTGTAGGAGTAATAAAACTCAAAATGTGTAATTGCTATTGTAAAAAAGAGAGGAAAAGAAAGTGTTTTAAAGGATATAACTGCATGTATGTTTAAGTGTGCAGGATAGATAATCATATTATTAAGTTTTTGTTGGGTGGTTGAACAGAACCATTTTCACTCTCACTGTTTGAATGTCCACTTTGTATGTTTTAATTTTGTAACTTGAACAACTATCTCTAAGAGGACAATATGTAATTTATCAACTAGTGATTTCTTACTGTTTTTTTTTTTTTGAAATTCTGTATTATTTCTACCCTTTTTCTGTTTTGCTTGTTTTTCTCTGTAAATAAAATAAAAAGAAAAAAGAAGTAAAAGCTAAATGGAAACATCCCGGTCTAGCAGCACTTTGAGGAAGGCTGTCCCTAAAAATAGAGCATGCTCATAATAAAGACCCTTGGACCTCTTTTCTTGGTCCTCTTTCTGTTTGATCACTGCCACGTTTAATACTGCTGACAGGCCCAAGTTTCTTTCACATTTTCCCTTCTACTCCCTGTGATACTGTGTCATTCTGTTTTCTTGATTGTTTGTTTCCTATTTTGAGTCTTTTCCTCTTCCTAAATCCTATCTACTGCGTTCCACAAGCCTCAGTTACTGGCCCTCATCTCCACTGTTCAGATACTTCTTTCTTCAGATGGAAAATCCTGTCACAGTTCTGAGTGTAAAACCTTTACCTCCAGCTCTGACCCGTAGTCTATGTTCCTATCTAACAGTTCAGCTCAGTAAACATTTGTCGAGTGTTAATTATGAAGTAGCAGACACTCTGCTGAAACAGCGTCAATGCCTTATCACTACATGGAGGTGTCCTAACCTCACCACAAACTCAGAAATCTCCAGACGTCTTTGTGTGAGTATCACCAAGCACCCTTTCCAGAACATTTCTTATAAACATCCTTGCTTTTGTTATCATTGTAACTGCTAATCAGCTGAGCTGGGGTAAAAACGCAGCCATCTCAGTGGGTTATGGAAACAAAAGGTTATTTCTCATCCTGAAGACTGGTAAGCTACAGTTCCTAATAGCAGTTATACGCCATGGCTGTTCATCTAAGTGCCACGGCTGTAGGGACGGCCCATACGCAAGGCGTGACAGAAGGAAAAATGGAAGAAGCCCCTTAAAGCTCCAACATGGAGTGGCAAATCTCGCATCGGCATACAACACAAAGCCAAAATAAAAATCAGTGGGATGGGGATGAGTCTCCATTCCAAGAGGAAGAGGTCAGCGGATGAATAATTGTGAACAAAAATGTAACACATCCTGGCATGCAGAAGCAGACTTCAAGCACCTAAAGACATGCAGAGAAGATGCCTGTTACAGGGCAGATGTCTGAGTGTGCACTTACATAGATCAGGGTGGTGTAGCCTTAATTATACCTCAGTCCCCTGAGCCTCCAGTTCCTCATCTACAAAATGAAGGGAGATACTACTTGTATGTTCTACTCCACAAAACATGACAAGGAACATAGAAGAGCTGAATTTCAAACCAGAAATTAAACATTCAGGAAGTTATTCCTTTGAAAATGGATGAAACTATTTTATAAAGTTTGCATGCAACCTTTTAGCAACCTTCTGCTGTTCTCTAATCTCCCTGTGCCAACTAGGCCCACATCCTCATTATTTCTCAATGTGCCAAGCTCCTTTCCGGGTTCAAAGCTTCATTCATTCTTTTCCTCACGAGGCTCTTTCCCAGTATCATTTCCTGGATCTTTGCAGCACGTATCAACTCCCCATCTCAACATATGTTATCCTTAACCTCTGTGCTATGTGTGTGTTTGGCAGAAAAAGTTCTTTGTAAGCTGACTTTTCAAATTAATGTATGTGACAGATAATGTACTCACTTCACTTAAAGTTCAAAAGTTACAAAAGAGCTCAGCGTGAAAGTATGCTTTACACACCTACTGCTCAAGTACTCGGTTGCCTTCCTTGCAGGCAATGAATATCATCAAGGGAGTGTGTGCGTGTGCGTGTATGTGTGCATGTGTGCGTGTGTGTCTTCCTTTCCAAGACCGTTCCAGAGAAAAACAAATTAAATGAGTGGCTTTCAAACCATGCTTTGGTGGCTAAGGTGACAACAGAAGTCACAAAAAGAATCCAAGTATTTGTGTTCTCTAGCTTCTAAAATAAGTTCACTGTGTGTTTTATATATAGGGCTAAAAATTCTGCTAAAATGTTTGCTAAGAGTATTTTGTTATTAAATTTTTAAATTACTACCTTATACCATTCATTTTACAATGCAATCATATACTACTCAGCACTATTATTGTATGCAGCTGTTAGACAAAAGGTTATAAGGAATAAATCTGGAAAATGATGGTTTAAGCATAATTACTATAGGACAATAAATGTGATGGTGTGTGTTAATGTGGGTGACAGGGAGATTCTAACAGTATCCTCAACTAGTGCCCCACGCCCTAGGGCAAGAAAAGACTAGGTCCCTTCTTACATGTTTGCTTCAAGAGGCTTATGCATGCTTATCCATCCCTAACTTGCTTTTACAAAAACTTGAATGCTGAGAGATTATTTAGGGAGTGGGAGTTAGGAGGAGTGGGTAAAAGGAAGAGTGTAAGTAGAAAAATAGAAAAAGAAACAAAAATTTCACATTATTTGGAAAAAATTGGGGGTTAACCTTTGGAAATAAAGAAATGTGACATTTAGCTCCTAAGAGGAGGCTAATACCCTGGGGGCAACGTTGGTGACAGTGGTGGAGACTGAGCCGGACCCTAAGCGTTAGGAACACTAGCACTGATACAATTTCCATTCCTTTTATGAGCTCCACAAGCCACGGAGTCCTGGAAGAATGACCTTGGCAGGATCAAGGATATGGCTGTGGACAGCAGGGACCTTTGGAGTGAAGGTTTCAGGAAGGCAGCAATCTTGGATATGGTCATTTTCCTTAAGTCCTGAGAGACAGCTGTATGTCTCAAAGGAAGAAAGTCTTGAATAATGTTTGAAACTGATTTGCCTACTTGCTTGTATAAGAGTTTTAGAATCAAATCAAACTGAGTTTGAATTTGCCTTTACTTATCACTGTGTGTCCCAGGAGAAGTAACCCAAGTTATTTCTTTATCTATAAAATAGCGATGATATTCATAGGCTTTGAGTATGACTATATAGTTGATTTGTGCACTGAGAATACAAAGTACTTAGTACAAAATTCCACTCATACTTAGGCATGTGGTAAATGATGGCTATCTGAATCGTATTTAATAATTATTTACCAAGAGCCCATTATAAGTACATTTCTTTTCACATGCTAGGTATGCACTATTTATATAATGGTACCAATAATAAATAAAACAGACCAATAATCAAGAAATTGAAAGCTAAACAGACATAAAAACTATAAAAAACCAATGTATTTCAGAAAAATCTCCGTATTTTGACCTTTATCAAAACACCAAAAATAATAAAATACAAATCTAGAAGATTATCTGCTGATCATCCTGACTGCTACACTTTATCAAACCCAGTTGAAACACAACACAGCACAACACAACACAACACAAATTTTCTTGATTGGCTCATTACTTAAACTGAGGGTTTTTCTAGCAACCCTAGCATCATTAGAATAAATGCAGGCTCCCAAGTTAACTACCGTCTTGGTCATTTTTCCCAATACCTGTAACTTAGAGGAGGAGAGGTTTACTCTGACTCATGATTTCGATCGGTTCAGTTCATACTTGCTGACTCCAAGGCAGAACAGCATGGCGAAGCAAAGCTACTCACATCATAGTAGTCAAGAAACAGAGAGAAAAGGGTGGAGCCCAGGATAAGAACATCTCTTTCCAAATCACACTCATGGAGATCCATGCCTTCTGCCTAGGCTCCATCTCTGAATGTGAGACTTTTGGGGGACATTTTAGATATAAACTATAGCATTCCATGTCTGTCCCCCCTAATGGCTCACGGCCATCAATTACACAAAAATGCATCTAGTCCATCTCAAAGAGTTGCCAAAATCTTGATAGTACTGACAGTGCTCAAAAGTTCAAGTCCAAAGTTTCCTCTGAGACTCAAAGCAAATCCTTAGCTATGAGACTTAAAAAAAAAAAACAACAACAACAACTAAATACTGACATTATGTAATAGCACAGGGTAAATATTCCAATTCCAAAAATGAGGAATAAGTGCGTAGAAAAGAACTGGATCAAAGCAAGATTGAAACCTAGTAGGTTAAACATTAATCCTGTAGGTAGTGGTAAGATGTAAGCACCAAAGGTCTTGGGTAGCCATCGTCCTATGGCTTTGCTGGTTGTAGCCCACATGGCCTCATTCTTGGGTGGGCTCCATCACTATCTGCAATTTTCTTTGACACAGCTTCCATATTCCCGGCACCTCAACTTCCTTGGGTTGCCACTGTACTTCTGCATTCACTCTTGCAACTTCATGCATTCCTGCTTCGAGGGCTCTTTGCATACACCAAGATCCTGTTTTGTGCTTTTGACTGAATTTCCAGGCTTTGTACTGAAACCTGGGTGGAAGCTTCCATTCTTACCATTACTTTCATATTTTTCATGCCTAAAAATACAAGCACTATAAGGCTAATGCGAAGGTCTGCCACCAGTGTAAACACACAGCCATGCCACCTTGAACCATATATGGCGAGAGTGAACTTTGAATGCCTGGCTGGCTGAGCAGAGGGAAATGAATTCCAAGTAACCAATTTCCCATATGGTCCTTCTGGAGCAGAGCACTGTGAGGAAATCTCATAAAAATAGTCTTTCAAAGCATCTTCCCTTTATTCTTTTACATCTGTGAGTCTTAGAAGGACAGAATATGGCCAGTTCTTGAGACACCATCTACCCATCTTTTCTACTGTCCTTATAGAAAGCACTAGGTTTCTTTTCAACAACCATACTCTGTTTTGCTCCAGATTTTTAAGTTTTCTTTCTCTCTGGCCAAGCTTCACATCACTCAGTTCTGCTTTTTCTCCTCATTCTCACTATAAAACTGGCTAAAAGCAGGTAGCAGTATTCATGCCTTGAAGTTTCCTCCATTATTTAGTCTGTCACCCTCATCCTCAGTCTCCTGCAAAGTGTTAGGACATGAGCAAAATGAAGACAAATTTATTCCCAGCTGAAATCCCCTGAGCCTGATCTTTATGGTTTCATTTCCATCAGCGTTCTAGTCAAGCTCTGACCAGTAACGTATATCAAACATTGCTCTCAATGGTCTACAGTTTCACTGTTCTGTGTCTCCCAATGTTTTCAAGTAACTCCCTCAAACCAGTTTCAAAAGATACTAAACTGCATGGTGAAGTAAAGTCACAGCAACTACCTATTCTTGTTCCCAATTTCCTGTATTAGTGATCTCCTTAGTGGGACAAATAGCCAATGTCTGCACTAAAAGGACAAGAAGTTTGTTTAGGCTCACAGAGTGAATTTAATCCATGGTAAGCTGGCTGTAAGGTGAAAAGGTCATAGCAAAAAGGCATGGCAGAGGAAACCCATTCACCACATAATGACCAGGAAGCAGAAAGAGAAAGGAGGAGCTTGGGTAGAGAACTTAACCTTCCAAGTCATGTGTTATGGTTTGTGTCTAGGTGGTCCCCCAAGCCTCATGCAATCATAGATTTGGCTGAATCTAGCATTTGTGATTGGTTCATTGTATAGCACTGGGATTGGTGGGTGAGTGCTGCACCCACCCAGGGGTGGAGCCGGCATACAGTACAAGGGCGGGAAGAAGGCATGTTTTCCCTCTTTTGCTCTGTTTGCTTTTGCTGTTTGTGGTGGTCATGAATGGCTGCCCGGCCATGCCACCTGCCTTGAAGCCAGCTGAGTATGGACTGAAACCCTCAAAGCTGTAAGAAACAAATCTTCCCTTGTTTCACTTTGAGCATCAGGTATTTTGTCTCAACAAGAGAAAAGTAACTAAGACATCATGCCCCTAGTGACTAGCCCTTTCCCATCAGGGCCCATAACCAATGTAAGACTTTGAAAGACATTTATAATCTAAACCAGAACAATTACTTTGATAACAGTCACTGAAATGTATATATTTTTGTATGTTTGATTTAAAAGAAGTCTAATTTAATTGGTGGCTTGAGTAGAAAATATAGCAATGCATGTTACAACAGAAATGCTCACAGAATTTCTCATATATACTTATAGGCTTAGTATGAACTACTGATGTATATATTTCATCACTCATGAATAATAGGGCTAAAATGCTTCTCCATAGAAAATCACTTATTTCCTTGATCATCCTGTTTAGGTAAGCTGATTCTGTCAGAAGTTGGCTTGAAAAGCTTCCCTACTAGCCAAATGTGGTAATCTCTGAGTACCAAATCAAATAGTGGCAGTGACTGAATATAATACATTGAATAAAAAGAAAGGTTGAAAGGAGGGGAGAAGAATGGAAAAAAGAAGAATTAAGAAAGATTATATACAGGTACAAATTCCTTATGAATGTGATCAGTATGTATGGCAAATATATACTAATAAAAATTTAATAAATAAATAGATATCTATGAATTCATATTGATATTAATAAATGAATAAATAAATAATTGGGAATAAAGTAAAAACTCTTACAGTATAATGCTAGCAAGTAAATGTAGAAGAAATTCTGAGAGTAGGAAATTACAATTTGACAAATATACCAATAATTGATTCAGGTAAGAATCACCATTGGTTGGTCAGACATGGTGGTACATGCTGTAATCCCAGCACTTAAGAGACTGAGGCAGGAGGATCACTGTAAGTTCAAGACCAGCATGTGCTACATAGTGAGTTCAAGGCCAGCCTGAATTACAAAGCGAGATCCTGTCTCAAAAAAAAAATTCACCTTTTCTTGGCAAACTTAGTATACCAAAGTTTGATGCAAAAAAAAAAAAAAAAAAAAAAATATATATATATATATATATATATGTATGTATATACATATGGTGTCTTTAAGTAACTTTTGCTTCATAAGAGAAAAAATAGTAAGTTTAAAATTTGGAAACCCAAGAGACACCACTGTAAATGGCCAAAGTTAACAATAACATCATTGTACAAAATGAGATTTGTGCTTCCTGAGATGATGCACTGAGATATAGTCCTTCTAAAAATGGAAAACCACAATTTACCAGAGAAAAACCATCAACAAGGCAAAATTAAGAAGCAATCTAAACAATAAGCAGCCTTTACTTATTTAAAATACAAGAGACATAAAAGGCAAAGACAGACTGTAGCTTACGTATTCTTGACTCATGGTGAGTAAAGAGACAGAACAACCAAGCACCACGTGGAATTTTATTTCTTTATGTAGGTTTTATGACACAGGGTCTCACTGTGACGTTCAGGCCAGCTCTAAACTCACCATGCAGCCCAGGCTGAAGTAAAGGCATAGGCTGCATTCTGGGCATGAGGTTGTCATTTATAGCATAAAAAGGATCTTTTAACTACAAAAAATATGATTTGGGAAATCAGTAAAATAGAAATAGATTGCTTGTATAGAGAGTAAGTTTTTTTTGCAAATGTCAGTTTCCTGATTTTGTAATATAATTAAATAGAAAATTGCAGTCATATTCAGAGATAAGAGTGCATAGCTTCTGAAAGTTTGTCTCAAATGATTCTAAAGATCAATATGTACATAGAGAAAATATATGTGTTAGAGAGAGAAAAGAAAACAAGAAAATTTGATGTGGGTTAGAGAGCCAGCTGATGAGTGTATGCCAGTTCTTTATAATATTTTTCCAACTTTCCTATAAAGCTGAAATTATTTCAACATTTAAATATTACTTTTCAGTGAGCTGAGGTATCACTGGAACTATAATGAATAAAATAAAAAAGAAAACCAAATCAGTCAATTGTCAATGGAAAAATCAAGGAAGCTTCTCAGAAGAGGCTCCTTATCAAAAATTAAACCAAATGCTGTCCTTAGGCCAACATTTACCATCGGGAATTCCCATACTGCATGTGAACACACCTGAGGTTAATACGTTCCATGTCATAGGACTCAAGCGGTGACAGGTGCATACAAATCTTACACTTACCTCCACAGTAAGTCGATAGAGTTTTCTGCTTAAGTAACCTCTCCACCATTTTTGAATAATTATTGCTACTCTGTGTAAATACCTAGGATAAAAAAAAATATTAGTATGCATTCATTGAAATAGAAACATCTCTTTTTTTCCTTTATTTTTCTTTCAACTCTAGCAGATACTGAACCCCAGTTCAATCTGGTAGGCCAGTGCTCTTCCACTAAGCTACATTCCCAGCTCTTTTTATTATTAATATTTATTATTATTATTATTATCATTTTGGGACTGGGTTTCACTAAGTGTCCTGGTTGGCCTTGAATCTCTGAACCTCTTGCCTCAGCCTCCAGAGTAGCTAGGATTACAGACTTGAGTCATGAAACCTACCTCAGGAATGTTCCCGAACTCTTTGTTTAGAATATAATCATTTACAGATCAAGAGACGGAAATCAAAGCTAATTCATGCATACTTTTAAAAAGCAGAAGTTGCAGTTCTAGCAAAGAGGAATGATTTCTAGAAGTAGTAAAAAAGGCATAGATAACCACTGTTTCTTTTGGGCTGATAATGAAACAATAATTTCAATTATTTTGCAATTCTTAAAAATAGTTTTATTTTGTTTTGCTCTGCTTTTTTCGAGAAACGGTCTCACTGTGTAGTTCTGGTTGGTCTTGATCTTACAGTGATTTCCTGCTTCAGCCTCCCAAGGGCTGGGATTACATGTGTGCACCACCACACCTGGCTTAAAACTAGGTTTGAATGCCACTCTAATCTGTGTTATTCTTCTAACGTTCAATATTATGATGGATGCAAATCATAATAATTACTTAGAAATAACTCTAGAGGTCAGGAAATACTTCCCTTCTTCGTCATTACCTTGTAGTCCTTCATGTGCCAAAACCGACACTGTTAGTCTGAATTAACAACACCCTCCATGCTGTGTTCCTACCTTTCCCTGTGGCCAAAAGGAATTCTCCTCTGCACAGGTGAAATTCTCATGGCCGGCTGCCTCCGGAGAGGGTAAGGAAGTGTTATAAAATGTAACCCTCTGTTGGGAGCCAGTCCTAATGGGCATGCGCGCAAGAAGGCGCCCGCACTCCGCCTATACCGCTCCCCCGCCCATCGTGTGCCCAAGATGGCGCCTACATCCTGCTTCCGGGTTCTTGCTCAGTTTGCAACCAGCACCAAATATGGCTACACACAATCTGCCCCGCGCTAATGGCCAATAGCTCGCCTCCACGTAGAACCCTTCGATTGGCTATAGATAGCTTATAAGCTTAGTGTAAGGAAGTGCTCGTTGCACAACACGCAGGGAGCCGTCAAGGACGGACATGTGATGAGGTTGCTGCCCGGTCAATAAAGGAGCTTGCA
>PVJX010018851.1:0-35811 GCA_004027295.1 Dolichotis patagonum
CCATATTGCTATTTTTGTCAGATCGTGGAGCAGAACTGTTAACAGTGTCACTGTTTGAATATCTACTTTACATGTTTTAACTTTGTAATTTGAACAACTATTTCCAAGAAGTCAGTATGTAATTTGTCAAGTAATAATTTCTTAGGATTTTTTGTTGGTGTTCTTTTCCTTTTTTCCTTGGACGTCTGTATTCTTGCTACCCTTTATTCTGTTTTGTTTTGTTTTTTTTCTTTAAATAAATTTTTTTAAAAAGACTTAAATAGGAAAATAGTAAGCAAGTAACCCTACGTAATACCTATGTGATTTTTTAAAGCATCTGTTTCATATCACAAATACTAATATTAGAAACAGGCCAAAAATCTCCTTTGTGCATTTGTACCCTATGTTCACTTTATTTCTAGCCAAGCCAGCATATAAATGGACAAGAAATTTCCACACTCATTATAACCCAGCAATCAGAGGAAACTGCAGACCACATACCATGAAAGCTAGCACCAAATGCAATAAGCATTAGATAAAATTGACCAGGCGTCACAGAACACATTCAAAACGCTCTCAGATTTCACTATATATATATATAAACTCCTAGACCAGTAGTCTCGTGCCTAGAATAGCAGATTCTAGCAGCATTAGAGCTTTCAGGAGCACATGAGAACCCATGTCACATGACAGTGTAGCCAGATATGTGCGCTGAGTAGCAAAGCTTGAGAACACCCTGAATATACTAGATGCACACGTCAGCATCCATGCTTGAAGGACAGTTGGCACACTGTGACATGTCAGTATGTGTTGGTAAAATAGTGAGAACAAAGTATTCTAATCATGTCATCACATACATAAAAATGTCTATAAAATACTATGTTAACTCTGAACCACAAAGAAACATCTTTCTTGATAAGAACAAGGGATTGTGAACCATTAGGATGGATGATAAGTGACCCAAGCTAAAAATACAGCTGAGCTGATGAGAAAACATTGGTGAGAAGAGGCTCTGCTTAATACTACTGCAAAACTGAAGTGGACTGAGATAGAAAGGAGTTTAGTGATGCAATAACCACATAACAATATTTTTCTCTCCATCTACAAGCTTTGCTTTCCCCTTTATTGTCTCTATTTCAGTCAGAATTTTTCTCTTAATGAAAAAGTTATGTACACATCATTCAAAAGTCTTTGCAAAGGCAGAATTTGATCACTTAAGATTTCCATGGCTTTTCAAAGATTGTCTCTCATTGTTTGTCATTGTTATTCTGGTTTGTGTCTCTTACTGAGTCAATCCATCAGGCCATGGAAATAATATGGTCTCTAGTTGCACGTAAGTTATTCCAGTAGGTAAATGTTAAAGTTGAACTCTTCCAAACCAGTAGAGTTAACAGTATGAGAGCTTGAGTTTCTAAATAAATAAATAAATAAATAAATATTTTTACTAAAATTCCAGCACACAAAGCTCTAAGCAAGTAAAAAAGTAATAACATTCCTTAGTATTTTTTTCATAGAGAAACTTTAGAGGTATAGTAAATTTACTCAGGGGAGAAACGAAGAAAATGTTGAAAGACCTTGAAACAAATGTCAAGTGTTGCACAAACAGAAAAATATATTTTACTAATTTAAAATTTACTACATTTTAAAAATTTATATTGAAAATACGTAACTGCTCAAATTGACTACAGAAATAATTTATAATAACAATTGTAATAAATAACAACCTCTGCAAGGCATGACAAGGAGTTACACTTTCAATTACACTCATTCATATATATACAGATTCATTTTCTATGACTTTAACACAGAACCATGTTTCTTCATTCAAAGATGCAGGTAGAAGGATGCAGTACTGAAAGATTTCATGTCATGGATAAAGCAGGAATCATCATAAAAATCAGTTTCTGCAGACCAAGTAATTCTAGTTATCGGGTGACTATGTATCTTGTGATGATGCAGTTTGATTGCCAAGTTGTGGTATTAAATTTAAAAGTTTAAATGCAAAATATTGATACTAGTTGAGGTATACAGCCCAATATATGGTATTATATTATAATTCATTTAGTCGGCTTTTTGTTCCATAAAACACTTCTATACAGTGGAAGTCTTAAATACCAGACATTTACTTTCTCAAATTTCTGGAAGCTGTTAAATATCTGATCAAGGTGCCAGGATTGCTAGTGTTTGTTGAGGGCTCTTTTTCTCGGTCACAAAAGATTACTAGCTGCGATCTTTCTGCATTCTCGCAAGGCAGGAAGACAGCGCGCTTTCCATGGTCTCTTCTTGCAAAGACATCAATCAGATTGCTGTAGGAGGTAGGGCATGTTAAAACTGCATGGAGAGGTGGGTGGGACCTGTCAATTTCAAATCCCCTCCTCTTACTCCAACCAGATGACTCTAAGGACCTGTAGGTAGAATTTCTCACTAGCTCTCTGAAGAAATGGACCCCATAAAGGATATCAGACACCAGAAGGAACCCACAGTGCCCACTCTACAACTCCTAGATGCAGGGTTCCCTTTTATTTTTACTCTTACCCTTTTCTCTCTTTGTTCCTCCCAAAATTTACTCTGCAGAGCCAAGTTTTCCCTTACCAGTTCACTTCTCATATTTCAAATAAACTTTTGGCACCATTTTTGGCTTGTCTCGTCCAATTCGCTTGAAATAGAAGGACCTGGAATCCTTTTAGTTGGTGAGCCATTTATAAAGGAGCTCACTGGTAATGAGATCGTGAGGGTCACACTGATAACCTCAGCTATGCCTCATTACCTTCTGAAAGCCTGATTTCCAAATACTGGCTAATTGGTGATAGCACCTTCAACACACGAAGTTAGGGGGACACATTTCAGTCTGTAGAAAGACACTCTTTCACATTGTATCAGTATATTCTTTTACTTTACATCTCTACAATTATTATAACTATATACATAATCATAAATTTTTGAAAAGACAAAATAGCATTTATCCACTAATCAGAATACAGGAATAGTTGTCTAAATGTAATATTTCACCTTTGACTCCATTTCTGCATATAACAAACATCTAAAGAAAAATTTTCAATTAGCAATAATTATGCCTCAGGAAAACCTCACTGGCTACAATAATGCCCCTGTGTAATGATAATTTATAGTATTATGCTGTAGTTTTACGATAATCAAGATCAAAACATTAACAAGTTATATATGCTCTGCTTGAGACGTTATTTAACATGAGACAACGAAAACTTAGGGAAAAAATTCAGATTGCAATTTGTGTCAACCTTTTGAATAAACAGTTTTGAAGAAAAAAAGGAAAAGTATTGTGAGAGTTTTACAAAATTTTAAGGTGTAAATTTACTGAAAATCACATACATTGACACCATTCATAGCTATTTTTATCCAGTCATTGTATTTAGTAAGTTCTTAGCTAGGCACAATAAGATAATTATTTTAAAACATCTGTTCTCAGATTATTTGAAATACAGGATAAATTTTTAAAAGCAATTAATTTTTTAAATTTAGAAATGAAACTATAAGTGATGAATCCATGTCAGAGTACCTAACGCTAGAGTATACAAATTAATTATAAACTATCGTGCTTAAAATTCTTCAAATTTGTGCTCCATTTCTACTACAAGATTTGATTTCACTAACTGATCTATGATATTAATTGAATTAAGTGTATAATTAATTGATATCAAAATGAAAAGTAACTTGGATTTTAATTTTATGCAGGAAATTAACCATCATGTCTTCATGGATATACTGAGAACAACAACTATTTCTTAAAATCTTTACATAAATGTAATTATCTCCAGAGCATCTTTTGCTTTGAGAACGAAGAATTAGCTTAGCAAAATGTGTGAATATTTATCTCAAAAGATGAAATGGTAATTATGGTATCAAATGCAAAGAGTTTGTGTCTAGAATGGAATCAATTTAACGTGGGTTGATAGGCTCATATCTCAAAAATGCAAAATTGTTTTCTGCATGGAAATATTTAACCACAAATTAGCAATGTTGGTTTTTTCGACTTAAAATTTTGTGGGATGGAAAAGAGTTGATGGTTTTCACTACGTATTTTTTAAAAATGTCAGATGAATTCTGAAGCCTGGATTGGAGAAACCCCGCATACAGTGAGTTACATCCTTCATGATAGCCTTCAATGTTTTATGGTTTTCAGAGCTAATTAGAAGCAGTTTCAAATAGATATTTCTTTATCTCAGCCTTAGGAATGAGAGCAGAGTTAGCTTTTTGCGCTGTAACCAGATGCTGATTTTATAACCTTAGCTATGTAGACTAATGGCTAACAGCTCGGGCTCTGAGACTTTCAAAGTTATTTTTAGGACAAATCAGTTAGTGAGCAGGTACAAACTTAAGCATGAACGAGCAGCAGGGCAAATGAGCCAGATGTCAGGGAGAGTCTCAGATGTTAGTACAAATTGCAATTCTTCAACTCAGTTATGGACAGTAGTGAATAAAGATGAACCGTCTCCAACTCTAGCCAGTGAAAAGGTTGATGTTTTTATGCATAGAAGGAGAAAATGCACAGAAAAGAGGAACACACAGTGCATGCCAAAGTAGCTTATGCTTTCTCCCTTTCATGCAAACAGGAAGGATAGTCTCCTTTTCTTTCTAGAGCCTCCCACATTCTACCTGTTAGCTATAATACTTGTGTTATAATTCGAATAAAATCTACATGTTTGTTCTGTACTAATTTATTTGGAGTGACGAGGCTTTGTGAAAGGTTTCAGCATGCTATACAGGACTCTAAGAAGCAAGCAAGGTCATAATTGACTTTCCTTACTACCATCATACCACCCACCTCACGGTCTAATCTGCACCAAGAACAAACAGTTCAAAGATAGGCTCAAATAAACCAATTAATCTGCATTGAGGAAATTATATCAGCATTTAAGGAATAACTAAATCTCAGACAGAAATTGAAATTTTAATTGTTATTCTGATTTTCAATGCAGAATGTAAAGGTGAGGAAAAGGAGACCAAGAATTACTCTTGGATGAATTAATTTTACAGGTTTTCAAATAATTATCTTGTAGGAAACTTAATATTGCCCCAAAACTTCTAGCCAGAACATTTTTGAAACACTGCTCAAAATTAAGTACAAATGTTTATTAAAATTATTTTCTTCAGGGTCCAGGGATATAGCTCAACCACACAAAGCCTGCCTGGCAAGTGAGAGGTCATGAGTTTGATTCCTGATACTAAAAAATAACAGAAAAATTATGTTCCTCAAATAGTTCCTTTTTATAAAACATAGGTAAACTGATTATTTACATTTTCTTACATATTCCTTTTTCGTGCCAAGCAAACATTATCTCTGCTTCTAACAATATCCTATATTTTTAAAGAAAGTTTACTCTGTTTTTTACTGGTACATTTTAGATATGCATAGTAAAAACGTTTATCATAGGAGGTTTATACATGTACATCATGCTTCTTTTATGAGGGAAGGATATTTTTTGTTCTCATTTTGCACAATCTCTGTGGATTGTAGCTGGGACACCACAGGAAGGAAAAAATAAAAATAAAAACCCTTAGTCTTCTATCAAAAGCAGACTGACATTTTCACTGCAAAGATAAAGCATGGTTAAGGAAACAACTTCAATTTATTCAATCAACCTCCCCATATGTGAATCACGACAGGAGTGACGCAAATCAAAAATAATTATAATTTATCTATTCTAGCAATGTGGGTATTGCCTGGTGATTAGTGCCACTGAGATTTTAAACTTTCTTTTTCTAATCCATTTTAAACCTTGTTCTCTAGTTTTATTTTAATCTCAAGAAGCTACCACACATCCTCCCAGTAAACCCATCTTTGTTTAATTCATCTGAGTCATCAGGAAATGTTTATGACCTGAGCTAGAATGCTTGAGAGGCAAATTTTAATGCATGGTTATATGATGCTTATTTGGAAGAATATTTTTCCTACTTGTTTGTGGATTAGTGAGTGAAGACAGTGGAGAAACTTGACCCAATATGTGGAAGGATCCAAAGCTTTCATCACAGGTACGTGCAACAGGTTATGGTGGTAGAGGGAGGAATGATGGTGTTAACTAACATGTCCAGCAGACATGGCTCTTGTCATCAGAAAGCAAATATGTTTGTGCTTCAAAGAGCCACAGTCAAATTTACCCACAGGGGCTGTTGGGTGGAAACTGCAGGAAAATCCATGATTTATCTCTATTAGATAATACATAGTCCTGGAAGTCCACGCCATGTTGGAATTTAGGGAGCTGGGAAACCAAGCAAGCAACCAGCCCCCTTGGTAAGTGGTTTTGAATCTACCAGCACATGGGCTGAGAATCAAACATCCCTTCCCCACCCCTCCATTAGCAAGTGGGAGCCAGAGATCTGAGCATCTCTTGGGAGGTTGATCATATAGCAAATAAGGGGGATTTCCTTCTATCATCTCTTTGAAGGCAAATTTTTTTTACCACCATTTTGCTTTGTCCTGATTAATGGTATTCCTCTATTCAACATTATGTTTTAATAAGTTCTATAATATTCTGTATTTCCTTTGATTTTGCTATACCTGATTAAAAGAACAACTATTGTGAAGATAACAAGATATACTATGATATCTATTACTGTTATCCCAGTAACCTGCTGTGAAGTTCTGTACCAATTTCACTACACTGTCTCAATTGGCTTTACTGCATCCTGTTCTGTTGTATTTTACTACCTTCAAATTAATAAAAAAAATTTTTAAAAAAGAAACACATTTAACTTGGAAGGAAATTTACAGACTGAAAATCAAAGGAGAAAAAACAATTGTTCCTTACAACAGGAGATCGGAAAAAAACCAATGGTAACTTTCCCATCAACCATAGAATGGCTAAGAAAAATATGGTATTTTCATACCATGGAAAGCTACTCAGCTATAAAGAAGAATAATCTTGAGGTTCTTGTAGGTAAATGGATGCAATAGGAGATCATGTTCATGGGTGAAACAGTTTGAACTCGTAAGGGTGAACCCTAGCATAAAATACAGAAGGAGTTGAAATAAAAAAGCACAACGTATATTAAAAAAGTGATAGGGGAGAAAATACCTGGGAGGAGATGGTAGTGAAACTGTTAATTTCTTACTGTCTTGGCTTAAACTCTTGTATTGTTTTCACAATTTTGTTAGGCTTGGTTTTGTTCTGTCTTGTTTTGTTAGATTTTACTGTGTCTGATGGTATGGGCAGCTATTTTGAACATAATGGGATGTATTATGGTATTCATGGTTGCTTTCCTATTCTCTTGTTTTGAAGTCCTATAATGTTTTTATTCATTTGTTTAATTGGTTTTATTCTGTTGTGTTTTGTTTGATTTTATTATGTGTGATAGTATGGGCAACTGTTTTGAAGAAAACAAGACATTATAGAAACTACTGTTCATTTCTTATTATCCGGTGTTGAAGTCCTGTAATGCTTTCATTCTTTTGATTTGTTTTATACTATTTTGTTGTGTTTAATATTGTTGTGTGTGAAGATATGGACAACTATTTCAAAGAAAACAAGAGACATTATTGTAGCCACTGTTGATTTCCTGTTGTCTTGTTTTGAAGTCTTGTGTTGCTTGCATTGTTCTGTTCTGATTTGCTTTGTTCTGTTTTGTTTTATTCTCTTTAAAAGAAAAAAGTTAAATATGGTACAAAAAAACATACTACATAGTCCTATGTAGTCACAAACAGTCATAAAACACAATCACAATTTAGACTAAGGGTGAACAATATAACACAGTGATCAAAACATTGAACATAACTAACGTCATTTAACCTTTTCTCTCCTGACCAGGGCTACTTACCAGCTAGCTACTTGTTTCTTGTAATGTTTGTCTCATGATCTTTTCTCTTTCCTCCAAGTCTGCTCAGTACATTGATACCTCAGTCATTAGCACTGATTTCTACCTGAATGCCCTGGGACAACTGCAGTTTGTCACCGGGTGGAACTGTGTCAGTATTTCAGTCCTGTGAGCTACAAGTGGGAAGTGGCAATCAAGCAGCTTAGGTTCTCATCCCTGGAAGTGTTCTATGTCTTTGGATTAGTACTGCTGCCTGGGATGTCACTGGAATTGTCTTCTTGAAGGGGAGAGGGGAAGACAAGAATTGTAATTGGAAGGAAACCCTTCAATCTCTTTTAAGAAGGAATGAATGAGGCGAAGCACATTAGCATGTGTAGCTGAAGAACTCTGTTCCTATACCTCCTGCCCTTGATCCTTTGTGAGCTTTGGAGCTATCCAAGGACGATTCCTTGATATCCTTTAGTACTGTATTCAATCTGGTACCTCCTTATGGAGAATTTTATCTGTTATAATTTGACCTCTAATTTATATTTACCAATTTAGCATGTCCCTCCATAATGGCACCCAACATCTGTTGACCACTTAGATTGTGCTAATAACTGCCCTAAATATTTTAACTTTACATATACTAACTCTTCTAAGCTTCAGAGAATCCTGATGAAACTGGCTTGTCATTTCAAATTTCAGATGGAAATGAGTGTATTTGATATTCAATTGTTGAGTGGCTTTGTTGTTATCATTGTTGCTTTTAAATTCTGTGCTGCATTAAATATGTATATTGCATGCTGAAAAGAAATACAGAAATCCAATTTTCCTCTTTCCATTGTTTCCTATATATTCTGGATAAACTAAAGATCATTTTAAATTGTGCTATACTTAACTTTATTTTACCAAATTATAACCATGAATGTGCTGTAGGTGATGACTTATCAGCATATTTTGCATTTCCTTTTGATTTTCTTCTGTAAAGAGGAAGATATAATATGTCTACATTGAGAGAATAGTACACATTTCAGTAGTAAATGTGTCACCTCACTCATAATTTCCTGGCAATGAATTTCTTAAATGTATATCTAAATATCCTTTGTATTTTCTCAATCTGAGAACAGCTTGAAAGTCTCACATTGGAAAAGCAATTTCCCTTCAGCTTCCTCTCCGCCGCTACCCACCCTTTCTTTGCCTTTGCTTGTTCTTTTCAAGCTTGTTCTGATCATTATGTTGTTACAGTTCTTTGCTATTAGTTAAGAGGTTTATTTATGGCATCCCCAATCACGCTGGATAGCAGCACAAGAAGGGATTTCAGAAGATTAAAGTTCCCTCTTGAATATGCCAACACTTTAGTATTAATTGTTGATTTTGTAGTTAGCGTGACTGCAGGCCAGCTGGCTTCCTTGCTGAGCCTGTTCATCAAGCACACGCCAACTGACACTTCAAGATGCTCTGAACTTTGTTAATGGGTGCCTGTAAGTCTGAAGCTGTCACTTTCCTCTGCAGTGAGCAATCGCGCCCATTTCCACATTCACATGACTGCAGCAGAGCTGTCCTGAACCAGCCCACTCTGTTCTGCAAGGTAAAGGACAAATGGTAAACATGGAGCACAAAAGTACGATGAATTGGGATTTGTGGTTACCCAGAATACAAGAGGAAAATAAGGATTTATACCATGTCTACAAAGAAACAGCTTAGAGGAGATGAGACTGATGGTAGGTTATTGTGGGAGAAGTACAGGAGATTAAAAAGCCAAAAGAAAAATTTAAAATTTATTTCTCATCCAGAGAAGGCTTCGTTGTTTAAAATACTATTGGGAGTCCTGTTATGTTATCAGAGTAGCTTAATAAGATAATGGGCATTTCATGACCAACTAAAATGTGTTTGTGGCTAAAATAAATGACTTTTCCCCAATCTAAATGGCTGATTTTTATTTTTCTAAATGATTATCAGATTTTCTGAATTTCACTGAAAACTTCAGATCTTTGTAAAATATAAGTCATAAAAAGTTATATAACAGCTTTCAATAGTATATTTTCTGCTTTCTATTCACATTTTTTTCCTGTAATAATAAAAATAAGTAATTTTTTTTCTGTGTTAGTCTTAGAAAGCCAGGATATTTGTGCAAACACATCACGAGAGGTGGATAAGGTTCTGCATTTTGGAAGCAGTGACTCTAGAACATGTCATTGATTTGTATTAAAATTAAAAAAGACGCAAGGCCAATGAGAATGCTGCCTAGACAAAAGATACTGCAGGGATTATTAGGCACAAAATCAGTATAATCTATACTGAAGTCCAAAATCCTGGCAAAGATAGGAATATTTCAAATAGTCAGCTCCTGTAGATTTTTAGTAATACCATATTTATGTAATAAACATCATATCAGATCCACAAAAAAATAGCAATAAAAATAGCATTATTTTTTTTCTTTATACTTACATATGGAATTGACAATACAATTTGATGGTACTGGCTGTTTATAGTTTCTTTTTCCAAGAGAAATATGTGTGAAAATGCAATATGTGTCCATGAACAAATTTTTCAAACTAGTTCTAAACAAAACAATAAATATTGCCTGTCATTATTGTTTACATTTAAGGAACATATTGTTTTATCTTAGAGACAGCGGATTGGAAAACAGAGACTAACAATAAAATGGCTCCCCATTTTAAAGTATATGCAAATTCCCTTTGAAATTGCATTGCTTATAATCAAAGAATGTTGTAGGCTTATCGGAAATATGCTATATACAGGGTTTGTGCATATATTAGTATTTTAGAGATTCACTCTTCATTACAGCAAGCCATTAAACACCAGCTACAACAAAGCCATCTGTCCCATTGGATTTGTTCTTACCAGAAAATTACATGGTGGTTATAATAGACTTTAGAATAAACTACAGTAACTAGAAGTGATTAAGTTCATAAAGCAGAAAAACAAAAATAAAAGACATGTATTCATGCATTCAATATATTTGCATTGGCACTTACTATCAAGCTCTATTCTAGGCACTGGAAAGTCAGGATTCAATGAAAGAGACAAATAATCCTACTGTGAAAGGCTTTACCGCATGCAAGGGAGACATATAACAAGAAGAATAAGTAAAATACATAGCTTCAAAATAAATTTTTTCAAAGTAGTGTAAATTCATGGCAGAATTGGCAGCAAGTATCACTCATATAACTCTCCCCCATATATACATCTTCCCCTATGGTTGAGTTACCCCCCACCACGTGGTACATTGGTTACAATTATATGAACCTATATTGATGCATCGTTACTATCCGAAATGTACAGTTTACAAGAGGGATCACTCTGTGTTCTGTGTGTTCTGTGGGTTTGAGCAAATGCTTCATCAAATATCCACTATGACATCACCCTGAATGTGGGTGATATCTACCACTAGGCTTGCAGTTTGGACAGAATGAAAAGGGAATTAAAATTCTCCCATTGAGGAGAAGAGCTCTGGTCCTCCCTTACCTTCGCATGGTTTTCTCGTTCCTTCTGCTTTCAGGCACAGCTTTTCAGCTTTTCAATGTTGACTCTTTAGCTTCAGACACAAAGTCACACTGCTGACTCCGCAGTGAGTTCATGCACACATGACCTTGAACTGTGACTGTATCTCTCAGCTTTCTAGCCATGTTGGATTCTTCTGTGTGCAGTCCAGCAGAAGGACACTAGGACTCTTCCAGTTCTAATCCTGCATCCTTACCCAGTAAATTCTTTGTGTGATTATGCATGTATTTTCTATTGATTCTATGTCTTAACACCTACTTATATTGAATCTGTTTCTCAGAGTCTTAACACATACGTCCTCTCAGATTGTGATTCTCTTTATTCATGTTTTTGTCTTTTCAACTTAGGATACAGTGGTTTGCCCTGTAACTGGATTTCTCCCACAGATACAGATTAAACTACTGATGTTTTAGTTTTTCTAGATTTTGTTTGTTATTAGAATGTAGTGACAACTTCCAACTTCTTACAAGAGAGACTGAAAATCAGAAGACTATGCATCAATAAATAACTTTCAAGGTGGTAGTTATAATGACAAAGGATATAGAATAAGAAATATGTTTGAAGAATATTACTTTTAAATTTTAAGTAAAGAATACTGAGCAAATGGTGAAGAGAGACTGGAAGTTGTACAGATGTCTGAAGAAGGGGCATTTGAAACAGTAAAAAAAAAAGCAAATTTATTTATTGGGTCAGTTGCGACAGAGTAAACAAAAGAAAGAATGCTAGGAAGTGAGGTAAAAGACAGTGGCCAGCCATTATGTGTATAACTTTGGAGGTCTTTTGTGACACTTTATTAGGTATGTGATGGGAGGATTTTACACAGTATTTCCTTCTTTAGCCAGCTATCTCTAACTCCTGTGTTGAAAGTACATATTAAGAGACAAGCTAGGAAAATGGGTGACTAGTTGCAAAATGTCCCAAATGGCTTCCTTTGTTGTTACCAGAAGCATTTTCCACCTTTTCTCTTCCTTAAGAAGTGAGCCTATGTGAGACACATCAACAGAGACCCTGAAAGAGCAGGAGACTGAAGCGTGAGGTTAAAATTTTCTTGTATGGCTATTTTTCTGTTTGCTCAAAGAAAGCTGTATGTTCCTACAAAAGGACATTGATCCTTTCAAATTTATTAAATTTACTCACCCCTCCAAAATAGGTCTTCTCTTTTCCCTCATTTCTAACAGTTTCATAGATTTGCAGTATCAGGTGCCACGAACTGAACACACTTTAGAACAAGAATTTATTATGTCACAATTTTGGAGGCAGCCCGAGTCTAAGATCAAAAAGCTGACAGGGATACTTCTTTCTGAGGACTATGAGATCTATCCCATGCTTCACTCCTGACTCTGGTCATCTTTGGGTTAGAGATATGCTGCTTCTGTGTCTTTGTGTGGTTTTACTACTGTACATTTCTTTCTCCAGGTTTAATTTTTTACTTGTTATACATATATGAGGTATTTATAGAAGATATCACCCTAATGCTCTTATTCTAACTTGATCATCTGTAAAGATTGCATCTCCATGAAGAATCACATTCAAAGGTCCAGAATTTGAGATTTAACATCCTTTTAGATTCCATCCAAACATTATTCTTTCATATTGTGGGGTAAGAAGTTCTGCTTTTCTTATACTTACACCTTTTTACAATTTTTACATACAAGAGTATAAACTTTCTAATTATTATATTTGAGCATATTAACTTTTACTGTTGGGAAATCAGTTATATAAAACCGTGTTAGTAAAATAGAGAGAAATAATGATGTGCACCAGAATAGTAGAAATAGTGGTGGTGAGATATGATCAGTTTTCTGAATAATTTTGAAACTGAATAATTTAGGGTATTAAAAAAAAACAATACGAGAGACAAATAGAAAGAGGGAAGGAGAGAGACAGTGATGTCAGTGAATATATATATATAAAATATGTAAATATATTGATATCTATCTATATTTACATATACAGATAGGTATGTAGACACATAGATACATATGTGCAAATATAGATAAATTTAATATGCAAAAGTATATGGAGATACATTAACTATATATGGCATATGCATATAGAAGTCTATGTATCATATCTTGAAAGAAAAATTATTCCATAAATTGGCTTATGAAATTACAGATGTTGACTCTCCAAACTAGTCTTCTGCAAACTGGAGAACCAGAACTCTGTGACACAACTCAGTCTAAGCCTAAAACCTGAAAAACTGAAGAGCCTGTGGTGGAATTCAAGTTCTGATTCCAAAAGTTGGAGGAAAGAAATCATAGAAAGTCTCTCAGAGATCAAAGGCCAGGGAATATGGAGTTTCAATCTTCCATGGCAAGAGAATATTCATGTCCCAGCTCAACAAAACAGAGTGAATTTATCCTTTGTTATGGTTGATACATTGAGTCAACTTGAGAAGTTTAGAAATTTAACTAAGATACTCAGCAGGGAACCAGGATCCTTACTTTGTAAATATCCTGAGCCTGTGCAAGAGAAGGGCAGAGTGGTATGAGTGCCATCTCTGACCTGGAAGTTACGGGGGGTAGGTATGTACTATATAAGGGAAGAGATGAGGCTTTCTTTCCCCCCTTTTTTGCTTTTGCTGCTTTTGCTGGTTGCTTCCTTGTACTGTTGCCCTGTGCCATGCCACCGTGCCTTGAAGCCAGCTGATAATGAATTGAAACCTCCACAGACTGTGAACTAAATAAACCTTTTCTTCCTTAATTTCAGGCGTCAGGTATTTTGTCTCAACTACAAAAGATCAGTAGCCAAGACACTCTTCCTAGGTCTTTTGTTTTATTTGGGCCTTCAAAGGATTTGATGTTGTCTTAACTTCACTCAGTCTCACCAACGCAAACACCAATCTCTTCTGGAAGTACCTTCCTGAAGATATCAAGGAATAGTGTCTGTGGAATACTGACTTACGCATGCTTTACTCCCTTCAAGTTGACACATATATTAATCATTCGCACCGTTACAATGTTATTTACCAAGTAATTTACTATGGGGTTTAAGGCACAGATAAGTCTAATTTTTGACCTGAGCAACTGAAAATAAATGGTGCTGCCATTTACTAAGATGAAGAAAGCTGTGAGAAAAATCACGTCTGCAGGAAGTATGATGTAGGATCTCAGTGCTAAATGCATACATTTTGAAATCCTCATTAACAACTAAGAGTACATGCCTTGGTTGTATATAGTTGTAGTTTAGACCAGAGGTCTGTCAATAAATATTTGGAAAGCATTGGTGTGTAAATAGAATTTAAAACTATTACTTGGGTAAAAATCAGAAAATAATTGGAGATAGAAAGAAAAGAGATGATTTGAAAATACAACTTTTGGAGCTCTAAAACTGATAATTCAAATATAAAGTTGACTAAGAAGGTATAGCTATAAAAACAGAAGGAAATTCAGGAGATTAGGCACTTAGAAGAAAAGTAGAAAGATATTTTAGGAAAGAGAGCATCCATTGTATCAAATACCGCTTTGGGGTCAAGTAAAATGAACCTGAGAAATGAATGTTAGATTTAATAAAGATGTATGGAAATGTCAGTGGTAGACACTTAATACAGGCATAGCTGGATGCACATCTTTGCCTGCAAGTTAAATACTTGAAAATTCTGGAACCCATATAAGAAGAGTTAGAACAATTGTCCACTTGCAGATTGCAATAGATACACATTACTGTAGAGTTAACTTTGTGCCATTTGAAAACTTAATTATTAACTTTTATTTAGCAGTGCTTTATCAATAAGGAGTAGAGGTGGCCACAGGAGAAGAATTTAATTTTTTTATTTTATAAAGGTCTATAATGTTAAGATGCTTTAGAGGGAACTTGGGCCATCTTTATAATTGAAAAGAAACAACTTATTCAGAAGTGTATGTGGGGCAGAAGGGATCAGCTTTCAGCAGGACAGCTCCGCTGATCTACTCCCTGGTAAAAGTGGTGAAAATTATTTTTTAGGAAAGCAACTATTTCAAGTCACTTAATGTGATCCTAAGGGCAGACAGAAAATGAAGGAACACCTAGCTAGTGAAATACATAGAAATGTGGTAAGAAAGGTGAGAAACTGCTGGTTGAACTTAATCAATGTCTCCCCTCCCCCAGCTGGTGAAACGGAGACTCACCCACTTGAGCAAGGAGGAGTTGGGGGGCAGGGTGGGGCTGTCAACCAACTTTCTTTCCAGGAGGAGGGAGACTTCTGAGTCCCTCATACCGCCCTCAGCTGCATTCCCCGCTGCCAAGTCTAACTCCTTAAACAGTCTATTCAGGAACAGTATTTTAAAACATACTGTCCCTAGTAAAAACAACCAGTTTCACTTTAGAGCTGTGAAAAATTATAATTTATTTTCTCTGTTCATTTCCTTAAAAGATAGAATGTTATAGTCTTATAACGGAACTCACAAGTATGAAAGGGTTAGCGAGACAATTGACTTGAACAAGAACATGTTCTCATGTATGAATAATGTGTGGTTAATGTGATTCAAGAGCACATACTTTTATATAAAAAATTTGCTACAACTATCTCAGGAATATTGTAAATGTGAAATTCATTTTTAAAAACATAAAGCGACTGTCTCCTCCAGAAAATCAATCAGTAAAATAGATTTAAAGTAAAATCTAAAATCATATGTTTTAAAGTAAGCTGCATTTGGGGGATCTTTTTCTCCCATCTCTTAAATATTAAACAGACTGCCTCTATTATAACCCCCATATGTTACTGTTTACTTTTATCAACATTGCAATATATTTTAAAGGCTTCTATCTTGAGAATTTTTTTCATCATTCACATTGTTTCCTGCTCCCTGTTCTTGCTTAACAACTTTTTAATTTCACTAGAAAAGATTCATTTTCATTTTCTCATGATCCTTTATACACTTAATCATTCAAATCTTCAGGTCCTTGTGTAAATATAGAGAATCAGTTTGTCAGATCATGTAACAATGTAGCTGTTAGGACATTTCAATATGAAGTGGAGAAATCAGTGTCTATATAAGAGAAGATGTCATTTAAATATGTCAGATTATTTGAAAATACATTATGCCATGACCTATAAATTTAGTGTAATATATTAATTCAATAAGTACTATTGAACATCTACTGTGATCATCAGTGGCCATATCTTGCCAAATAAAAGTAGCTACTACTCAATACTCAGAGTACTGAAAACACCAATTCCCAAAAATCACTGACATGTATTAAAATGATGATAAGAGACAATAAACAAGTCATTCAAAGACAGACAATTACTGGTAGAGCAGATCAGTTAATTTCACTGACTCCAAAATTTATTTTCAAAACATTCTCTATTACCCTATTTTACAGAGTTTCCCATATACATAGCAACATAGATAACAGGAACATTTTGAAATGAAGAATTATCATCTTAACACTTTCCTGTTGCTGGGACACAGTCCCCAACACCCACAATTTAAAAGGGAAGAGGTTTATTTTGGGACAGGTTTTCAGTCTGTGACTGGCTGGTTCCAAGGCAGAAAAGTGTTGGAAGATCCAGGCAGAGGAAAACTGTTCAGTGCGTGGCAGTCAGGAAGCGGAGAGAAGCGAGGAGCCAAGGAGGACTGTCTGTCCTTCTAGCTCATCCACTTTCTACCAAAAGTCAACTGTAGCTCTCTCACAGTGCAATCAGCCTCCAAAGCCTCACCCCTGAGCACAAGACTTTTGGGGGAACACTTTATATCCAAACCATAATAAACATTTTTAAAATATGTTTAGAAAAATCAATTAAAATTAATTACTAACATGAAGAAAGTCAGGTCTTCAGAGATGATAAAAATCTTTCAACTTGTATTATTGTGTTTATAATGTTTTGTGACACTGTTTAAGTTATTTTACTTTTCTCAAAACCATTTTTTCATCTTTATAAAATGGAGGCTGTGATATGCCTTTCACAGGGTACTGTGAACAACACAAAATACAAACACAGGAGACTGAAATTGGCTCCAGGACCCCTGCAGATAACAAAATATCCTGACGCTCGACTCTTTTAAATAAAATAGCATAGCATTTGCATGTACATTTTTCTGTATACTTGAAATCATCTGTAGATTACCTGTGGTACCTAATGCAATGTAAATGACATGTAAATAGTTTTTATATTGTATAGTCTAGGCAATCATGTTTTAGAAAAATAAATGATTGTACATATTCAGTACTGACACAATTTCTAAAATAAATTTAATCCTTGGATTCAGAGTCCAGTAACATGGAGGGATGACTATAATCACAGGTTTACTTACAAAAGGAAAGCAAAATGGTCAAAGTCAAAATAAGGAGTCCTTATGGTAGAATTCGTGTCAGAGTGAAACTGTTGCTGGAAGCTGACAGGCAATGAGGGAATATGGATAGCTACCACAAAGGAAGAAAGCTGTCCCTTAGTTCCTGCAAAAGGAAAGTAGTCTTACTGGAAATTTTATTTTAGACTATAGGGCCATCTTGGGGTTTCTGACTACTAGATTGTGTGATGACAGATGTGAGTTGTCCACAGACAAAGCCTGTAGAATTTGTTACAGACCCAAAATGAACTAAAAAGGATCATATTATTAACACAAACAAGGAAGCAAACTAAATAAAGCTTGAGGAGAGTCAAATTGTGTTTTATTATTGAAGAAAACAAAAAGGCTGTGAGACACTGAAAAGAGCTTCTCACAAGCAAAGATAATCTGAATTTGTGATCTCTTGCTTAAAAACTTCTAGTCATGGAAGTATTTTTACCATCAATTTACTGGGTTATGACAAGATTTCAAAAAACAAAATGAAACTCTCATTAACAGCGAAAGCTGATCTTTATTGATTACAGTAGATCCCCGAAATTCGCAGGAGTTATATTTCTAGAGCACAAACGGATTGTGAAAAAATACAAAGTTCACATATGGTCAGAAAAAATACCTGTAAATGGCTATTTTTATAGTTTAAATCCTAAATATGCTCTATCTCCCACAGTTATGTAATTTAATTTAATAAAATACTGTAGTAATAAAGCCTTTGAAGGCGCAGGTTATTTGGGGAGCATCTTAGGGAACTAAGGGCTTTGAGAAGAATAAAACCAAGAACAATGGAGATACCTACAGGCAGCAGAGCAACCTGTTATGAGGAAAAGCCTGTGTATCTGCCTGAGACGGGTTTCAGGGCAGCAGCCAATCAGCAGCAAAGAGAACTGAATAACGTTCTGGGATTGGCTACTTGCAAACCACCCACCGAAAAAGCCAATACAGAGCATATTTGAGGTTTCCATTAAAGTGCTGGAGTTTCAGAAACAAGTATTAGTTAGGTTTGAAGGGAAAAATCCACCAATGACTGAGGCTGTGCACTCTAAATTACGACCTTCGGGGTACACTGTATTACTACTTTAAGAACCATTCTAAATGCAAATGTAGTATAAAATTTTTAGTACTGATGAGATAGGATAGTGTCACATAGGCATTATTATTATTTTATGTTCGTATTTAGGGAAATCAAGGCATGGTTGGAAATTTGACTAATATACAACTAAGAAATGAGTTAGCACATAGTGAATTGACAATTAGACTACACGGAAAACATTCTCATTCAAAATTACAAATTATAAATTGTAATTATACAAAATTATAAATATAAACTATGACTTCGTGAAAATTAACTATTTCTATTTTTGCTAAAGAATTGCTTGCTAATGATCAGTGGGATATGAATTTAGCACAGAAAAATAGAAACAGCTGATATACAGAAAGTGAATTCATTAGTTGTGAGTTATCTGTCAATTATGTGATAGATGGTGATAGATATTTGTTTAAAAAACAAGAATCGGGTAAAATGGAGTTTAAAGTGATGGTAATTGTATATTAAATGCAAACTTCTTTGAAAATTTTCCTGGATTGGCCACACCACCACAAATAGGAAAGTGACCTCCTTTCCTTTAAATTATGTTAGGTCTTAAATTCCAAACTTTTTATCATCTCTTTTGCTGTGTGTTTACTCTGTGTTTTATTTTTTAGAAATCTGTAAATTTAACAGTCCAAAAGCAAGTATGACTTATAACATTAGTTCTCTGAAAAAATTATTCTGTTTTCAGAGAACCAACTAATAAGATTTTGAGTGATGAACAGTTGGGAGGCTTTAGAGTTTATGTAAAATCACTTAGCAAGTGAGAGAAATATAAAGTTAATCATATGAAAGTGTTTGTGAATTGATGGACCTTGAATTTGGTTTTTAAACAATGTCTGCCTACACAATCCTTATCCTCAGATGAGCCTCATTTTGAAAAGGTCTGCTTTCATTTTTTTTAGAATGTATTTTTGAAAGTACAACTACTGAAATTTTAACATTTTTACCTTTCTAGACATTCTTTTGTTAAACATGTGGTATAAACTTTCAATTAAACTGTTTAAATATGTTTCATCTATAGCACAACAAATATGCTTCTTAGATCTGTTCCAAGAAGCATTTAATAAGAGCTACTCTGCCTTGTGAATTATATTGTTTGCCTTCAAATTTCCCACACTGGCTTTCCAAGTTTCTGTTATTATCTTTTAGTCCACTGATTTTGATTTTATTAATATTCTAATTAATATAGAAAATTCCTATTTTCTCATTGAAACATATTAGCTGATACATAGATGATAATCACTATCACTTAGAATTCAGCTCACATTTTCAAAAGTCTGAATTTAAATTTTAACTATTTTCAAGACATGAACTTAGCAAGTATGACTGCTATACTTTATTATAATACCAATAGCATTTTCCTATTATATGTTATCATATTTCCATCAATGTGCCATCTGGCTTCTAGCAATGTCCTATAGTTGATACTTTGATGTTGATATTACAGATAATTTATATGTGAAGTAAAATTGTGAGTTATTATGAGATTCTTCTCTTTAGTCGGTACTTGCTTTCATTTTTTATCTCCTAATACTGACATAACCCTGTTGTAAGAATTACTGAACCAATTGTATTGACAGCAATGATAATAGTTTAGTGTGATGCATGGCCCCTCTGCTGAAAAAGCAGCTTGACTCAAAAAAATACTTGAAACCTGTTAGCATTTGTCTGTTACTTTTCTTTCATTGCTGAAACAAAATATCATATGCCCAAAGTTAAAGGGGGCAAGATTTACTTAGTTCACAGTTTGTAGAGGTTTCAATCCATAATCAGCTGGCTCCAAGGTAGTGTGGCTTGGCAGAGGGTAACTGGAGAATAGTTCATGGTACCCACAAGATACTAAAAGCAACAAAAGGACCTTAATGGCATCTTTCTGCCCATTTTATCATATCTAGACTACAGGGATTAGGATGGTGCTAAACTAATAGTGAACTGATTTAGTAATCACACACCTTTACTACCAGCATTGCACCATGAATCAATCATACAAGCTAGATGCAACCACCTCTGAAAAAGTTCCACTTTTGACTGCATGAGGCTTTGGTGGGGCGAGGATGGGGACATCTAAACACAATCTGTAACAGTATGGAATAAAAGAGAAACCAAAGTTACCTTCTAAATAAAGAAACTATCAAAAAAGCCAGATGACATTAATAAAAACCAGACTGAAACCCTCCAAAAATTTTCTTCTACAAATACAATCAGAAATCCCACAAAAGTTATAAGAATTCTATAAATTGGGCAAAAAATTCCAGTAATTCAAAGTAATTCACAATTTATTCAGTAAAAGTAACAGAATTTAACTAACAACATTCTCAGTCTTGGTGTTAACCTTGAATACTACAGGTCTGAAAATCTTACCGAGAGGAAAGAATGTATTTGCAGAATTGCCATGTTATATTATTTATGTGTCCAGATTTCACTCAAAATATGAATCTTAAAAAGAATCAAGGAAAGGTGTTTGACATACAGGGTATAAAATTCAATCAATAGAAATTATCTCTGAGAAATACAAGATATTGGATTTAATTGGTAAAGAATTTAAATCAACTGCTTTATGTATATTTTAAGAAATAAGAGGAACTTGAAAATAAGGGAAACAGAAAAAATGTATGACAAAAATTTATCATAATTAAAGAATATAAATAAAGATATATAAATTATAAAAGTGAATCAAGTAGGAACTCTAGGGTTTAAAAGTAAAATAAAAGGAAATTTTAAATAGGGGCCAACTAGCATCTTGAAGCACAGAGAGGTGGCAAACTTGAAGATACACCAGTTTATATTATCTATATTGAGGAAAAGAATAAAAACTAAGAAAAATATGCTGAGAATCCAAGACCTAAGAGACATCATCAAACACGCCAACCTATTCAAGAAAGAATTCTAGGGAAAGGAACAGGGAAAGAAAGGAAGGGAAGAACACAGAGAGGGAGATAGATAATAAAGAGCATTTCAACAAAATTCTCCACATTTGATAAGACGAAAAAACATGAATCAAATACTCAAGAAGGCCAAAATTATCCAAGTAAGGAATATTCCGAGATCCACATGTAAAACCAGGATACTGGTATACTACTAAAAGCCAAAGACAAAAAGAGAAAATTCAGATAGTAACAGAAACAGGACTTTTTAAGTCAAACCAATCCTTGGCAGGGGGATACCTGGTCTTCTATCAGAAACCGTGAAGACCAGCAGATTGTGGGAAGCCATATGGAAGTGTGTGTAGGCACCAGGGATTTAGTTCAGTGGCATAAGCATCTGCCTGGCAAGTGTGAGGTACTGAGTTCAATCCCTGGTATAAAAAAAAAAAAAGTGTGTGTACATACCCAAAATAAGAATGCTGTATTCACCAAAGAAGTTCCTCAAAACTAAAAATACATTTTAAAAAATTCTGTACACAGAAAAGAAAAAAAAACTGAGAGTTTTTTGTAATCACAGTTGTACTGTAAGAACCATCAGAGTTCTTCAGATTTAGAAAAGACACTAGAGGTTAAGAAGATGAACCATCTCAACCTCACATGATACACAGATTTTGTTTCAAAACATCCTAAATATGTAAGTAAGAGCTGTGTCAAACTCTCAGCAGCAAATAGTCACAATAATTCAATCCTGGGGATCCACCCTGTTGATTTCATAAGAATTTATCTCACTCTAATCACCTTACAAAGGCCCCACTTCTAAATCTCTAAATGCCATAATCAGATTATGGTTCCACCTCTCAGAATGAGGCTTTGGCTCAGTAGCAGATCACATGCCTACTGCACCCAAGACCCTGGGGGAAAGTTCCCACGTGCTTAGTACCTCATAATAGGGCTACAATGTCACACATGACTTCCTCAGGGACACCTGTACACTTTAAGTGGGTGAATTTTATGTGATATATAATATCCTAGCCAAAAAAGATGAACGACAAATTATAAATAAATATTAATGGTTGATTTAAAACTTAAAAGATGGAAGATTTTGGATTAACAGTGAACAGCATTAATGGAAATGGTTCTAGTAGAATCAAGAAAGTCTCTAAAACACAGATTTGATTAAGACGAAAGAATGCTATTGCACACTATTATAATCAGGGTTGTAGGCATCAATATCTCACAGTTTTTTTCCCAGTAAATCTACCAAAATAGTTCCTGAGAAACCAGTTCTAGAAAAGTAAAGATCAGTTCATTGGAGTGTCACACATATAATACATCAGCACTACACAGAAGCAAACCAGGACCTTGAAACCATTAACAGTAGGTCTTCACCCATGTTCCTCCATTGGTAGGAAATCGTGCAGGTGTCTGTTTTGGCTCCTGAGCCAGGAGGAAAGTGGTTGTTATCAAGCTGCTAAGTTTATGTATGCACACAAGGGGACTGGCAGCGCCGGAGTGGATCCAGACATATCAATTACTACACATTAGTGTATAGTTTAGGAGGATTTCTTCATGCTTCTACCCAGAGAGGAAAATAGCACAGTTGACATATAGACTTTCATTCCTTTCTGTCCAGAGTGATTTGCGACTTGTCCTTCTACAGGTAGGTTGAAAGAAGAGAGTGACAGCTTGACAGTGTCCTTATCTCTTTTTGATACAACACAAATGGCTGAGGTTTTCTGAATCCATGTTATTAAATATTGCTAAGTAACAGATGTTGAAAACTGCAGGTAATTATAAACAATATGGAAACACTGCAACCTTCTCTGATCAATTATTCCTTACATAAAAGCAATTCTCCAACATATCTGTAAGCAATTTAAATATTACCAAAGTAAGAACCGTTCAAAGTTTATCCTTATGTGCCCAAATTTATCTTACTTTTTTATGGACTTATGGAATTCAAGTCATCACAAAGAAAAATCTAAGAAATAAAAAGGAGTGGGCCCTTGTGTTATTTTCATCATGCTTAGAATATTTCTGTATATATAATATTTATGATTGCTATACCTCTTAGTAAATTTTAAGTTCCTCTTCAGTACGTAACATAGTGATTTTAACATTCCCTATACATAGGCTTATTGATAGGCACTGAATAATTATTTACTAAAGGAATAAATGAGCCATGGAACTCCATTCAGTAGTCCTAATGAAAAATAACACAAGCCCATGATAACCCATAAGAATCATCACATCTTTCTTATTTATACAGTTAAATGTAATTATGTGGACATATTTCTGTTTGTCATGCAGAAAAAATGGGATTATTATACACTGATTATCAATGTCTAAAATACTACCCTCTCTGAATTGTACATTACAAGTTCTATAGATCAGTGATTTATATCATAGAACTTAATACCATAAATGATTTACAAATCCTATTTAGAGGTGCATGCAATTACCCAGCAGCTTTTAAACATTTTTATAAATTTAAAAATTATCCAGGACATGAGAGTGGGCCTCCTGTGTCAGAGACGGGCAGGTCTGCTCTCCATTCATGACAACACAGTCCTAGCAAACTACCTGGCTGTCCAGCAAAATACTATATTCTCCAGCTGCTGTGTACTCCAAATTTACGTGTTGAAACTTAATCACCATTGTGATAGGATTGAGAGCTGGAGTTTTAAAAGACAAGCAAGTGTCGAGGGTACAGCTCTCATGGATGAAATTAGTCATTATAAAGTCTTTGAGGCAGTGAGCTCATCTCTCTGGAAGATGAAGTAACAAAGTAGTAGGCAACTTAGTGGTCACCTCTCAGCACGTATCAAACTCATGGCATCAAAACTTTGGAAGAAGATAGATTTCAATTGTTTATAAGTTATCCAGTGTAACATATCTTTTTATAAGCTGCGAGGAAAGACTAAGGTGATGGCTGCTTTTGAAAGTATATTCAACGAGTTAGAAGGCCAGTGACTATTACAACATGAAAAGTAGCCCACGTTCATAGCGTGCTCTTTTTCCTCTATCTGTGAACTGAAACTCCAACGTGTCTACAATTTATCTCTAAAGACTCAGATCCACAGTTGGATAGTAACTTACAGACTACAAAACCAAAGAATGGAAATGTACATGCCCAGAATCAGAATGCAAGATATGGCCACCACATAGCCCAGACATTCAGCCGGGGCTGCCACGAGAGGAAGTTGATTCTATAACCAACTGAAGTTTGGGATACTTTTGCTAAAGGAACTACGCCTTATTATCGCTCAGAAGAGAAATTTTAATCAGGAGTGAGAGGCTAAGTTTCCTGGGCTCCTTGACAGCTAGATTTCCAGCAAAAGCCTCAGATATGACAATTAGACACAGATAGGCAAAACTTTGCCTCAGCACCTAGTGATACAAAGAAGCAAGTTCTGCATAAATTCTATTCTATTAAACTAGCATGTATGTATTTGTAAATATCTGATGAATTATTTAAATGTGTGCATAGATAACCATTTAGAATTTAATTTATAAAGTGGGTTTCTAACAATTTTATTTACATTGAAATTAAGATTCATTTTATGAAGCACAATATTTGTAAATTGTGGCAGGTTGCAGACTTAATTTAATGGATAATAATACCTTGAGTTGAAGTAAGTTTGTGTTTTGTTAAAAATAATAAAGAAGTAAAATAAAGCTAAAACAGAAAATACTATAAGGAATAATTACAATTTTAATTAAAATAATAACCTGGTGATTTCTGATGCCAAAGCCCATTCCAGAAGGTCTATGTGCTGAACTGCATCTCAGGGTCAAGGGACAATGCTCAGAAAGGGACCTTTCCAGATAGACCAGTTGCAAAAGGTTGAACCATAGGGTCTAACCTTGAAGGCCTCATACACTGAGTGTCATGCGTTGCAGGTTGTGTTTTGATATTCCCCCAAAGCCTCTTGCACTCACAGCTGGGCTTTTCAGAGAGACTGATCATGAGTGTGAGAATGGGAATTAAGGACGTGATAACGAAACGGGTTTGGTATAGTTCTGGGTGTGGATGAAGGGAAGCCGCACCCTGGGTATGGGTGGCACTGCTCCAAAGGCTTGGAGCCTGGATGGGATAAAAGGAAGAGAGAGACTTGTGCAGGAGGTGGTGGTGGTGATGCTTTTCCTGCCACAGACAGTTTCAGACTGTTTCTCCTGTGACCGCCCCTCTGCCGTCCTGCTCTGCTTCAGATCCAATCAGTTACTGAGCGGAACCTCTACGAACTGAGTTGAAATAAGCCTTTTTCCTCAATTAACTTGTGGGTGTCACATATTGTGTCTCAGTGATGAGAAAAGTCACTAAGATATGATGAATGACACTTTTATAAGAAATGCCAAATAGAACTGATATCTTTTAGAAAGCAAGGCAAGTTTTGTTATAACAAGCATTATTTCTCATGTTGGAGGCGAATTTGCATCTTCCACAGGGAACAAAATCCCTTCAAATATAATTGCTATCACCTAATATTTTTCATCTATAGAGATTAAAATTTGAAATTTTATGCTACACTTTCAAAATAATGATGAGAATTTGTAGTGCTACATCGAAGCTTTTAAAGTCTCTTAAGAGTTTCCTGATGGGTTTTATACTAAATAAATTTATCTTTAAAATCAATACAAATAAAATCTGGTTACGGTTTTTAGTTGAACTTATTCTTTATTCAGAATATAAGACTAATTTAATAAAGTTGAAAATAACAGAAACAGTATGACATGTGTCAGTTACTAGCATCTGTTCAACCTGTCTGGATTAATGGACTCTTGGAGAGGTACTGAGTCATAGGGTGCTAATCCCCTGACCTTTTTCTGGGTGCGCTGTTGGGAGGTGGGGTTTGGCTGGAGAGGTGGGTGGCGGCTCTGGAGGGTGCCTCTCTTGCTGGTGCTCTTCCTCGGTGCTCTGTTGGCAGCTGTTTCTGGAGCCGCTTTACTCTGCTGCTCCTCTGCCTTGAGGCTTGCTTTGGAGTCAGCTGGTAATGGATCAAGCCCCTGAGGCCATTCCCACAATGGGAAATTGAACAATAAAATACCAAAATCTGACCAATAAATTATTCTTCTGATGATTCAATACATGCTTGTGGGTATATCAAGATGCTCCAGTCTGACAGCTAAAATATAATATTCAGTTCATTTCCTTCCAATGTGTCTTAAGCAGAAATATATCCTGTTGTACATGGAGCATTATAATTGGATTGTATAGTAAATGCTACCTGAAATTTCACTGGGAAAGAAAAGCTTTAGTGACTGGAAAACAATTGCTTGATTGTTTTACCATTTGTTCCACTTTTTAATTAAAATGTTTTAAATTGTTTTAAATTAAAATGTTTTAAAAACAACAGAAATGCTTAGGGCTTTTTTGTTGTTGTTCCTTTGGTGCTTTTGTTTTGTTTTTGTTTTTTTCTGAATTACTACCGACAGAAGACAATGCATCTGAACTTGCACTGTTTTTTTGAGGTCACTGTGTAACCTTATTCAGCTCCTTTCTGGCCTCCAAAGCGATGAGAAAGAAAATCAAAAGGGCTTAGTATCTTGAGAACTACTAAACAAATTTCTCCGGTGTTTATACATATGTGCAATTTCACTTTGTGCCTGAGTCTAGAAAGAAGACCCAGTCTTTTCCAATCAGCAGTATGTGCTGCGCGTCAGGTGGCAAGACAAGCCGCATCATCTGACAACTTTACTGTACGCTCACCATCCTCCAGGATCACTCTAACCTGCTCATATGTGCTCAGTCACTTCAAGCTCACAACCACAACATGGGTGAGATATTACTAGAATATTATTTTCCACACTTTACTTCTGTGCACTTCTCTTCTGTGCTGTAAAAGCAAGTGTTCTCTGGTTATTCCAAGACAAATGTAGAAATTCTTCTTCATAAAAACAACATTAATAACAAGTGATTATTAAGAGATAAGAGTCACAGTTTTAATTGTAGCATAATCTAATAAAATTACTATAATGTTAATAGTTAATTAAAAATGAAAGGTGAATCAAAAGAAGGGTCCATCATTCACATAGACAATGAAGGTAGTGTTAGCATACTGTAGTCTTAAAGACACTGTTGGAAAATTGCTTTACAAATTATCTCTGTGTGTAATAACTAGAGCATCACAGAACAAATATTAAAGACGGCAATTCTGTCTCATTTTCTTCTGATTCAGATAGGAAGAAACTTTTAAAAAATATAACACACCAGATATATCAAAACAAAGATACATAAACACAACTCATTGCTATCGTTATTCATTCTGATTGTTATCCTATTATTCTTTCCTTTTTCTCATTTAAAATTCTTGCAACTCATATCTAATCTCATCTCTTGACTTTGCATTTATTGCTTTAAATTTCTATCTGAAATCGCTGCAAGGTCATCCAAAAAAAATCTCTACATTGAAAGTTTACTGATTTTTTAATCTTTGCTTTTCTTTCCGCTTTTCATTCCACAACTTTGCATTACAGTGCACCTATCTAAGGCAACCCTCTGCCTGAATGCAGCCTCCTTTGCAAAGGAAGGTATTACTTTTCCCTTCTTTTCTTGGTCCATTTGGTTTCATGTTTACCTTTAAATGCAATGTTTTTCTAACTCTGATTGAGAGCCGTCTATGATTTTGCTTTTATCAACCTTCTAGAAATGTCAATTTCTTTATCAAAAATAGTTACAAAGTTAAGATAATGGCCTCGAGTATGGCCACTGCTTCTGTATTTCTTCAGCTTCTTCTGCCAAAAGACTTTTTTCTCAGCCTCTGACTTTAATTCACAAGTTCTTCCCATGAATCTCTTCGTATTCATAACCGTTCTCATATAGGCTAACACCTGTCTTCTCTCTTGCCCACTTGCTGCTTGGCATACCGTATCTACCATTATCAGGATTTTTAAATAAATTTACCTGCTTAGATATCCTATGAAAATACCTAAGAAAACTTCTGGACTTGATTCCATTCAAAACAACAAAAATAATGATATTTAAAATCTGTTGTGTATTGATAACTTATGATGAACTCACGGTAGCCTAATAGTTCCAGAGTGTTTTTCAATTGTCCCCCAAAATGAAGAAATATTCAAAATCTTCAAGAAAATAATTTCTTATTCCATTTCCAATTATATATATATATATATATATATATATATATATATAGTCTTACTCCATTTCACTCTAAAGAGAAAAACTAAAATCTCTTAACCAAGGCTGAAATGTCATTTTTAAAAAAAGGAAGAAAGAAAGAAATTCTATTTCATTTCTTTGTGTAAAATGAGTAGCCTTAGTTTCATGAGAAATCTGCCATTTTTCCAACAAGTAAAGATGCCCTACACTATGAAGGGCTGCCATTTAAAGAACAACCAGGAAGCGATTCAATGCAGGAGGATTGTTAAGGATAGGCTTCTTGCTGCATTCCAATCATGTTCTTTTCAAAACCTGGCTTTATGGATTTTAAAGAAATCCTGAGGGGGCACTCTTTTCCTTTGTCCCACTGAAATATCATCATTAAACTCCTCTAAAAATGGTTTCTGATATGATTCCGCTTTCCAGCTGAGGCAACGCTTTCTATAAGTAATAACAAAACAGCTGAACTGAGTAAAAGCAAACTGGGCAGATAGGAATATCAATCCTGATGGGACCAAAGGGAGCCCTGTGTTAACTTCTGAAGTACCTGAACTTTTCTGAACCACTTGGTTTTGACTGAAATTGGAAATGCTCTTTTACTTTTGAATCCCTGCCAGAGGGGGCTGCCATGGTAGACTTCTCTAGCTATTTTTCTTCTTTTTCATAAAATTCAAGACAGGAGATGTCAATGTGTGTGCTTAAGCGTAAAAGTGATCATTTTTTAACCACTGGTGGGAAAGTAGTTCGCCAGTGGGGAGCTAAGTGTTGAAATCTGGCATTAATCCAGCAGAGCTGGACCAATAGATCACGGATAACTATACAGTATATACCAGTGAGTTCTCTTGCTTAAAATAAAAAAAATAATAATAAAAAAATGGAGAGTATTGAGAAGTGAGACAGGAGATTTTTCAAAAGGTGCACTACGCTGCTCTATTGACTTAAGCCTGCCGCAAGGAAATTTAAAAGCAATTTAGAGAATGGAGTGCAACTACCTCTATGAAGATCACTCTTTGTAACATAGGTGGATGGGGAATACTCCAGTATGAAATATTGCCGTGCATGTGTGTTTACCTTAAGGCTTTAGCAGATACTAAATTGCATTCTAAAAGTTCGGTGAATCTAAGCTGAGCTGGCTCTTTATGTCACCCAGAAGCACCGATAATCACGATACCTCCAGACGTGGAAGTGTGGGGGAGAAGTCAAGTGCCTTTCTCTCCAGGGAAAATTAATAAAAGCAGAAATCCAATCCTTCCCCGAGGGTCGCACGTTGAACCACGTTTCTGTGTAAGTGTGGTTAAAAGCTCCAACTGCTCTGCCTTCCACACGAGAACCAAATGTAAGCTGCTCGTGATTCAAAATGAGAATCACAATGCTTGATTTAAAGAATCATTTACAATAAGAAATCAGAAAGGGATTTCCAAAGCCAATTCGCCTCCTCTTTTAAAACTTAACTGAGTTATGACTGGAAGTGAAATTTAAAACCTTAAACATTTGAATTTTGAGCAAATATTTTCCCGAAGTATGCTTTTGAAGGTTAATTATTTTTAGTAAAATTGGTTGAAAATAGAGAAATGATAGTAAAAGTAGTGTATATAAAACATGCACTTCTCAGCCTGGCATGGCGGCACACTCCTGTAATCCCAGCACTCCGGAGGTTGAGGCAGGAGGATCCTTGCAAGTTTGAGACTTGCCTAAGCTACAAAGCGAGCTCAAGTCCAGCCTGAACTGCATAGCGAGACCCTGTCTCAAAAAGAGAATAAAATAATAAAATAAAGTAAAATAAATAAAATAAAATAAAATGCATACTTGTCACAGCTTTCCTCAGGTAAACTTAAGAAATCAAAATTATAATTTTTAAATTCTTATATGAACGATGCCACATGTTTTCTCCTTTCTATTTTTAAATGAAGTCAGAGTGCATTTAGCGATAAACATTATTTCTCTTAACTTTCTGTCATATCATCTGAATCATGTCTTCTCGAGTATTCCCTTATTCACTCAGTATTTGTTTTGCCACCACTACAAAAGACATTAAATCCTCAGGTTAAAAATTTATAACTACATTACTGGTCCTAATCTTGAAAAACTAAAACCCATATGCATGTACATACCTGTTCCAAATACAACTCAGTAGAAGTGATGTGGTTTTCAGAAATCTTGACCATAAAACTATTGGTATTTTCTGATTTCTTTCTTAGACCATAAGTAGAGAATTCAAAGCCCTGAGCTTCTAATTAAAATCAACTAACCAATTGTCTTATATTTTGTATTTATCTTTACGTTTCTATGGCAATTACTTCTTACTCACTTCTTACTTCTTACTTGTAACTCTTTTCTCCTCAGCACTTAATTATATGTGGTAGTTTAAATAATTCTTTTGATGCCTCATGGTACCCATGGTACCAGGCTCCTGTATACTTTAAATATATTTATAACAGAGACCACTCACACATTCATATTTTAAGGCTGTCTCCCAGGAATGCTTTTGGTGCCAATTTCTATTTTAATTGTCTTTACAAAAGCTCCCTCCAAATTTGGTGTTTTAAGACAATATCTATTTAACTCTCTTTGATGGGTTTGGTGTGTAGGCTGGATCTATCTGGGTGACTGTGCTAATCTCACTTTGGAGCTCCCATGTAACTGCACTCATATGGCAGCAGAGAGCAGAATCACCCACAATTCAAAGGAGAGTTACATTAGGTGGGCTTTCATCCTGTCAGAATGGCAGGGATTCTCCTGTTGACATGGCCTCTCTTTTAGTACTGCAGAACAGGCTCAAGAGTTCTCTCACATTAGTTTAGAAAAGGCAGTCCTCCAAGAACAAAGAAAGGGGCACTGCCAGTCATTTACTTTTTCCCTAAATGCTTAGGATTGAATCCAGGGCCTTCACACCGAGCTACATCCCCAGATCTTTTATTTGTTTTAATTTTTACTTTTGAGACAAGGGTCTCACTAAAATCACTAAATTACCCAAACTGGTCTTGGCCATTTATATTAATAGATGCAGTGTAGGGACAATTAACTCAGATTTTAAAAATAAACGACAAATATATGTAACAGCCAAAATCGACAGGACTGTTACGGTATAGAGCTAAAAGGCCCCCACAAGTCTCAAGATCAGAGATGGGCCCTGGTGGCAGGGAGAGGGGCGTGTCACTGGGGCTGTGACCTGGAAGACAATCCTTCTCTCCTTTCCTAGCTATTCCCACCTCTCTCTGCTTCCTGGCTGTCATGGGTTGAGTACCTTTTCCTCTGCCATACTCTTCCACCTTGTCCTTTGTGCCTTGAAACCTGTAGACTGTGATCTAATTCGTGAGCAAAAATAAACTTTTCTGTTTTAGACTGTGGCTTTCTGGTATTGTGTCTCAGTGATGAGCAACTGACTGAGACAATCACTGAAACAATAAAATGCCCTTAAATTCAGGTGCTATTGACACATTATTCATTAAAGAGTAGTCTGATGCATTACAGGGAAAAAATAACCTTTTTTATTACGTTCTTATGAGTGACTTATGTGGCTATATCAGTATCTTTAATTGCCTTCATTCTAAAGATCTCAAAACTTGCTGTTTCTCATTAAATAAATTAAATTTTTGATTTTCTGTGGCCTTCTATCCCCACATTATTGGGCTGTAGTTATAATCTTGACTCACCAGAATTAGCATATCTGAAATATAAAGTATATATCTGACTATATTTACAACTATTCACTCATAGTTTCTCTAAGGTTCCTAGAACATTTATACTATTAGCTGGTCTTTCATGGAAGTAAAAATCATGTTTATATTTTAAAATTACTTTCCTCTTCCAAAGAAAATAAAATATGCAAAGTAAAACTTAAGCAAATAAAATTTTATGTTTAACAAAATGATAGATCTACTCAGTGACCAAATAGTTTAAAAATCAAGCAATGCATATTTCAACATGAAAAACAACTTTTTTCATTCTCAGAGGGGATAGAAAAATTTTCATATCCACCAGTAATACTTTTACTCCTTCTCTCTCTTTTATCAAGTATGGTTACTCACATACTTTGGACTAAGCTTCTTAATTTCACCAACCCATTGCATTTACTTGTGTATCCATTAGGCCCTACATTTATCTAGATTTTAAGATAGCAATAAAATAAGACAACACTGTATACTACATGCAGTTAAAGGCTAAAGATTTTGTTGTACTGTCTTATGTAGCAACACATAGAAGGTCATAATTAGGTCAAACATCCTATGTCAATAAACTCTATTAGTAATATTACACACATCAAAATTGTATCTGAAGGTGAATTTCAACAAATGTTCAACAAAAACTTTCACACCTTCTGTCATTTTAAACTAACCAATGGAAACCTTCCATGTTTAAACACAAACTCCGTTTTAACTTATGGCACATTTTGTTTGAGTCTACTGTAACTCATTCCTATTTCATTCAACTTTTTTCTCTTCATGTTCATATTACAAACTCGGAGAAGACAAATGTGTAAACCATGTTATTTTTAAGTGAGCTGTGTAGCACCTAGAATGAACAAATAATGATACACTTCTAAGGCATTACTCATTCATACTAGGGTACCAATTTGGTTTAACCGTTTTTATTAGCATAGAACTTTTTTTTTTTTTTTGGAGAGTAGAATATATTTATTGAGAGAAAGCTCCTGTCTGGAGAGAGACAGAAGGGGGTCCCCAGGTTGCCCCAGACTCTGTCTTTTCTAGGGACTTTTATAGAGTAAAACCATGGGTTCAAGGTGGGGGAAGACTGGAAGCTCACAAGGCAGATGGGCATAAGGTGGGACATAACTATCATTAGCCAATAAGATCAATAGTTCAGGTAAAATTGATTACATTAGGGACAAATGGGAAAGCAAGTCAGGTAGCAAGCGGCGGGGGTGGGCATTCTAGGAGCTGTGACTCTTTGCTAGGGGGATGGGAACTATTTATGGTGTCAATCCTCAGGATATGGGTGCATTTGTATAGTCCTTTGTCTTGAGGCCTGGCCTGCATCACGAGGTGTGTTTCCTCTGTTTTGAGATCTGGCCCACAGCAAGAAGTGTCTCCTCCAAGGTCATCATTGGGTCCTCTGTGCCAGCTTCTTCAAGGGCCCAGCCCTGTCTGACTGCCTATAACATTTCTGACTAACTCAGTTGCCCGCTACATTCCCCCTCTGCAGATGTAACCCGAACTGCCGTGAGGGGAAAGGGGCGATGACTGATCACAAACTTCTTCGAGCTGAACAGGGTCGCAGTTTTTGAACAGCAGTTAGAGATACTTCCGCCGAGTTCCTGTCTAGAGGCCTTCGATACATTCCAGACTTTTAATCTTGGGTATGCGCACAGCTTTAAGTCTAGAGGAGACAAGGCCAAAGAAACAGTTAAATATGTGTGGACCAAAGAATAAAATCAACAAGACAATTATGATTATAGTTAACAGAGATTTTTACCAAGAGGAACTAGAAATTGCTTTCCATAAGGAGAAAGGCAAGGTCCAGGGTATCTCAGAGTCTGGCAAGTTGTTAATTTCTCTAACATCTTGAATAGCTGAGACATTAGCAGAAGAATCAGGAATGTATAAACAGCATTTAGTTTTTACAATTGCACAAGTGACCCCCTGTGCTGCTTTTAGAACATCTAATGCCATCCGATTTTGAAGGGCAGCCTGTAATAAAAGATCATCTATCTCCTTATATTTTATAGAGATCTACTGGCTGTAGGTAATTTTTTATATGGCTGAGTGAGCATATAATACTAGGAAAGCATAATTAGAATCAGTATAAATATTGACCTTTTGTCCCTTGTCAAGTTGTAGGGCTCTGGTCAGAGCTGTGAACTCTGCTAGTTGAGCACTAGTCCCAGGTGTAAGTGGGGCACTTCTAAGAGTACAGTGCAAAGTTACCTTTGTATATCTTGCCTTTTTTCCTCTTTTTATGAAGGAAGTGCCATCGCAGAAGAGGGTTAAATCTGGGTCAGTAAGCATGGTGTCTAATAAGTCTTTTCTGGCTGTAGATGTATGAAGAATTACCTGTACAGAGTCATGTTTATTAATCTTAATTTTTTCTCACATTTTGGCAAGGTCAGATTTAAGGAAGAACATGTCTTTATTTGAATGGCTGGTCACAGTATTTAGACATGATAAAATATCTCTTCCTAAGAGGGGAAGCTTTTATGCATAATCAAAAGTGAAAAAAGTGAAAAAAGAAAATCATCCCAGTTACAACCTAAGGGTTGTGAAAAGTACTGAATTACCTCCTCACCAGTGACTCCTTTCACTGAGGTGTGGTGACTAGAAGGAAGGCCAGGATGGAAAAGAAGGACCCAGAGGCTTGCGCCAGTATCCAGCAATAGGCTGGGTTTTTTCCCTCGATAGTCATGATTACCCGGGGCTCCTCTGTGGAGATGACAGTCCGGCCAGAGGGAGAGAGGGCAGCGAGTGCCCCAGGACCCTTCAGTCCTGCTGGACCAACGGATAGGATGGGTCTGAACCCTAAGACCTTGGCCTCAGAGGGCAGTCTGACCTCCAGTGGTCACCTTTGCAGTCGGGGCATGGTCCAGGGGGCTTCTGAGTGCAGTCCCTCTTCAGGTGGCCTGGCTTGTGGCAGCGATAGCAGGTAACTGTCATCGAGCTCTTCTTGGAGCCCTGAGAATCAGACCTAGGGTCTGTTTCTCTTAAAGCTGCTGCAAAAGCAGCTCCTTTTTCTCGGTCTCTTTGTTTTCTCTCTTGGACCTCCTTTTCATCACGGTTATAAAATACAGAGGAGGCAACTTTTACTAAAGTATCAAGTGAACTATCTGGAGCAAAGGCCATCTTTTGTAGCTTTTTTCGAATATCAGAGGCTGACTGTGTAATAAACTTATCTTTAAGGATAATTTGTCCCTCTATGTAATCAAGATTTAAAGAAGTATGTTTTATCAATGCCTCTTGTAATCGATCTAAGAAGGCAGAAGGGTGTCCCTTACTTTTTTGCCGAATATCTGATAATTTAGAATAATTGAATGGTTTAGTTCTCACTCTTCTTAAACCTTCAAGAACACATGTCTGGAAATGTTTTCTAATCCAATCACCCATCTTGTCGTTAGCCCAGCAAGGGTCTTGCATAGGGACTGCTTGTGCTCCAGTGAGAATTAGTAATTCCCCTGGTTTTTGATTTTCTGGCCTTTTAAAATTAGCAATATAGTATTCATCTCCAAAGGCAATAGCAGCC
>PVJX010018852.1:0-35778 GCA_004027295.1 Dolichotis patagonum
ATGTTAAACTGCTGTTTGGTGGCTACTTCAGAAGAATCAATCAAGCTGTTGGAGGAAAAAAATGTGCTTTTATATTTCTTTCTCTGTTTCATTTATGATTAGAAAGAAATATTAATTCCAGTCAAGACATAAATATAAAATATAATAAGAGAAATACTATGAGCATTGAAATATGTATATTCCTGTCAAATGTTTTCAGCAAATTTATTAAGGTCAAGGGCACTTTGTAAGGGAGATTGTGTCTTTCAAACTAAGAATTCAGTTTTTGGTATTGTTGATACATTATTATTAAGGAGCAAGCAGTTTAAAAAGTAAACAAGTGTTCTTTAAAAACCAAACGACACTACGCAGAATATTACCTCAAGTTTTGAGGGTTGGAAGCTATTGTTTTTGTTTTTCTAGGTAAAAAATGATTATATTGCTTCATTTATCATATAACAAGTAATACAGGCGTTTTTTTGGGAGGGGATACCAGGCATCTAACTCAGGACTTTGTGCTAGCCAGGCAGGCGTTGTGCCACTGAGCTATATCCCCAGCCCCAGGCTTGTTTTAGAAGAAGAGAAACCAGACAAACAAAATATAAAAAAGAGAGAAAGTACCTCACTAATTCCAGTAACTCCACAAACACAATTAATATTGGATTAATTTATTGCAGAATCCTTTTATGAATGTGTTGTGCATGTGCTGTGTCTATTCAGCAGCAGTAGGCATACAGTATGTGTGTTGTTTGGCCATCTGCTTTTTACACTTAATACTGTGCAATGACTACTATGTAGTGGATATCTTTCTATGTCAATCATATAGACCAACATCGTCCATCATGGATACACTGTAAGTTTCTTACTTATCCTGACCGATTGATATTAATGCCAATCTAATATTTATGGGATTGAAAGCAACACTGTGATAAACATTCTTGTGTATAGTTATAAAGAATTCATGCAAATATTTAAGAATACTGTAACCAAACTTTAGAAGCTAAACTAAGAATACAGATTTAATGTAAGAGAAAATACAAGTAGCAAACAAATATATTAAGAAGAATCATCATTATTATTAACCAATGAAAACCTAAACCTATAATGAAATATTACTTTACCCCTCTTAGAAGAAAAATATTTGATGATTAAACTCAGTATTTTTTCAACTTTTGGCAATTTCCCCAAAGGAATTAATTTAGAATGACAAAAGGTTATATGTACAGAAATGGTCTTTCTGGTATTATTTACATTATAAATTAAGTAGTTAGCTAAATGTCCGTATTAGAAGAGTGATTAAGTTAATCGGCATAAATCACCTTGACCCGGGATTTTATATGGTCATTAAAATAATTGATATGAAGCAAATCTAGTTGTGTAGACATATATATGAGATAAGTTAAGTGAAAGAGTGCTAAATTCAAACTTTGTGTTTAAAACTATTTTTCAAAATGTACCTCTCTGTGATTAGAGTCTCCTAACAGGAGAAAGAGAGGGCTTGTAAGTAGAGGGTCCCAAAGCACTGATGAGAGAGGATAGATTTTAAAAGGGTGAAGAGACAATGGATGGAGAAGGGGAAGAAGGAACAAGATGGATGAGGTGGAGTCAAACCACTAGTGGCAGGGACCACACAGACAGGCTTCTTTTTCAAAGATGGAGCAAAGTAAAAGAAAATGTATGAAAATTAAATATTTAAGACTCTTAGTGTGAGTAATGGAAACTCAACTCAAACCAGCTGAGGCAAAGCCTATATTGATTGCTGATGTTTTTTTGTTTTTTTTTTTTTTGGTACTGGGGATCGAACTCACGACCTTGTGCTTGCCAGGCAGGCACTTAAGCCACTGAGCTAAATCCCCAGCCCAAGGCCGTGATGTTAAGCTTCAGACCGAGCTGCATCTGTGTGTTCTCATGATGTTACAAGCTCTCTTTCCTGCCATCCCTCTTGACTGCTATGCACTTTATTTTGGGTTGGCATCATTCTCAGACAGCCTTTTTTCATGGCAGTGTTGTTTTAAATAGTTCAAGTAGTTACATTCTCAGAAAAAAAGGAGCCCTTTTTTGGGGGGGCAGTGACATCACCAACAAAAGTTCTAGGAAAAATTGTGGTTGATTTGGCTGAGTCAAGATCATACCCCCAGGTATAATTATACTCTCCGTGGGGAAGAGGAAACCTTAGGATTTGTCCTATCACCTTGTGGAGGAGGGCAGTTCTAAAAACAAAAGCATGCTGGACAAAGAATACAGCAGATGTTCTCACAAGGATAAGCAGACATTTGGAGACAACATGGCCTGTTTTCTGAGCCTTATGTGAGAGCCACCATCTGCTTGATTGGCCTTATCAATATTGCTGAGAAGGAATCATCAGGCCAGGTCTTCTGGCTCTTTAGTCTCTCGTTGGTCCCTGACCAGAACTTGGCCTTTGCATTCTAGATTTCCTGCTCTAATGTGGAATGGCTCTGCCAACCTCTGTATACCTGTGCCATTTGCCCAGCTGATCATAGTTCATGTATTCCTACTATAGTCATTGTACTACTAGGCTAACATTCATGTTTACTTGGTTTTCTGCAGCTGAGAAAGAACGTTTGCTGGACATATTATACTCTATAATAAACCTTCACTTGTTTGAAAATAATAGTCAGCCAAGCGTAGACATATTTGATGAATTAGGGCTACACTGACATCCTTTCTGGTCATTTAGAGGAAGGGACAGTGAAGTAAATGGTAGCAGGTTAGACATTAATATGTTTTGAGATAGAATGTTTTATTGTTTTCTTGAAATGCTTGTTTGGAACATTTCTCGGGTACTTAGTTCCTTGTTTCATTTATTTTCCTTTGATAAATGATTAGTAGGAACAGAAAACTGTCTGTAATGGAGACTGAAATGTATCGACTAGAAAGATAGAGCTCACGGTGTGCAGGGGCAAGCATTTTTGTAGTCCCTTCCATGAGGGGATGACTTGATGTATAGCTTTCATGGCCAAATCATTGCCCCATCGAGAAAAGTGGGAGCAGAATAAGTTGAACCAGGCATTCAAGGTATTTAGAAGTTTTAGATTATTATCTGAAAGAGAAAAGATCATTTCTACCCTTTAGGGGTAATAACATTGTTTTCTGCTTTTTCCTAAAAGTGTACAAGAAAGGTAGGAGTTTCTTAACCTTGGAAATAAGAAGTTTGGTCATTTCTCTATCCTTAATTAGTAACCCATAGTGACTGTGAGTTAAGCTTCTTTTTCCCACTGTAAAGAAAGCTTTCTTTGGGATATTTTATGTGCTACTCCTGTTCATTGAAACCCTTGAAGAATGCTTGGAGGAAAAGAAAATCAAAACTCAGCATGCTTGTCTTTAGGTAGCAGAGTTTAGAGGTGAGGTACGTTGCATGTCATCCAGTGGTGATATAGCACATTTACAAGTTTTCTGTGGTTAAAGATACTCCTTTTTATGGCCCAGGGATTATAGGGGCCACTGGAATTCAAAGAAAATAGAACCAAATAGGTTCTGATGTGTCAGACAAGAGTGTGTGTAGGTGGGACTGGGGGAGAAGGAACAGTGTTGACAATGTGTGGGGTGGAAGAGCCCATGTCGTTTCTGTCGGTGTGAGTCCAAACTACGTGGAAGCATCTTTGTGAGAGAATTGTATGGGAAGTCTGGGGTGATGCTAGGGAGAGAGAGCAAATAAACAGATAAGTTAAAGAGATCTTTATGAAAAGAACTTTGGGACTCACTGCCATAGCTGGTCTTTTAGTACCTAAAATAGTTCTTGGAAAATGTGGCTTCGTGGCTTGTTTCCTTTGCTACTGTTGTTTTAGCTCAGCTTAAAAACTTTGTGTTTAGATGTTAGAGGAAGGGTTAGTGTATTATTACAACTCTGCTTTTTTGTTTTTTAGATGTGCTTTTGCTATGCTACTTAGGCTGGCCTTCAACTCATGGGTTCAGCTTCCCAAGTAGCTGGGACCACCTGCTTTTGCCACTGTGCCTGGCTTTACTTTTTGCTGTGTTGTCTAAATTCAGTGTTTTTAATTTTTGTTAATGTCTCAGTTTTCTTCTCCATATCTTTCTTTATAAATCTGAGTTTCACTTCAAACTGATAAAACATGGAAGCCAACAAGGAGCTATAGCCTTCATTTTCAGTATGTACAGTCATCTTCTTACTGTATTATGATGCCCTGTGTGTGTATAACAATGCAAACTATTCTGTCATTTGTTCTGCCTTGAACACTGCTGTCATTTGGCTCCCTGAGTGGGCCCCAGCCACACTGGGTGCGATATTATGTACAACTGACACCACGCAAATGGAATGACACCTCACCTCTTGGTAACCCAGCTCTCTGGCAGACTCACCTCGTTGGAACACAGCTAAGAAACAGGAACTAACAACAAAAGGACTGGGAAGAGCCAAAATAGATACCACAGAGTCTTTGCCCCAGAGGGCCTGATTGATTTATTCCCCTGGGTTTGCAGAGAGCGGCTCGTGTAGGGCTGGAGAAAAGGCATAATTGTGGTATTGAGCAATGGTGGGAGGGAGAAGCTGGTGTGCGCTGCCATTTAGCAGAAAGAGCCACCTGTACAGAGGAGCACTTTGGCCAAAGGATTTGAATCTTGTGTCTTTGTGATTATATGTATTTGGAAACATTTTAGCATAGACAGGCAGTGAATAAAAAAATCAAAATTTCCCTAGTGGAATTGGTTTTCTATCTTAATAAGATAATGTTGTTGTCCAGAGTTCGTGGACAGCTGGTGTGCATCTGCTTTGGGACACGTTATGTGAAGTGAGACCATCTATGCTGGTTCTGCTTGTGCACAAACACAGAGCTTAAACGCACGCATCTGCTGTGTGAGCCGATATGTGGCAGCATTCTGCAGGTGCATATTGAGATGCTTTAACTTTGTGCCTAGAATCATTTCACCACCTAAAATTTCTTTATTGTTATGCAATATTGATATCACTTCTAACCTTCCACTTATGTAACAGGGCTATCTTCTTCCTTTTTATCCTTTCTAGTTATGATATCTTTTAAATCTGCCCCTTGGCACTTGCTGGATTAGATCTGAGCAGACAGGCAGAGGTGGGATGCGCCTCACTAAGTCCCATCCTCTTTCTTGTGCTAGAGAAACACAGCCTCTCTACCTAATGCTGGAAGTGGGAGTAAATATTGAATTTTCACACAGCTGCAGACTTGTTTGGGATCTCGGATACCCATGATAGAGAACTTCAACCCTAAAAACAATGGAATTTGGACGTATAATAGCAGGTTTATGAAGGTGGAAGTATGTGTGTGTGTATGTGTGGAGGGTGCTTGGAAATAAGAAAACCAGGGTGTAAAGGGGTCCACAAATTTCCCTAGAGGCCGATTCCTCCAAGTGAAGATGCTGGCATGGTGACCGTCCAGACCAGTGCCTTCCAATAGGACTTCTTTAATGGAGAAACACGTTCTGTATCTGTACTGCTACCCACTCACCACAATGTGGCTCTTGAGCATTTGAAATATGGCTCATGTCAAAGAGGAATTAGATTGTCAAATTACTTGATTTTAATTAAATTAAATAGTGTCACGTGGCAGAACTGCGATGCCCGGAAAAAGCATGATTCTAGCTACTTCTGGTCTACATGTGAACTCCCCTGACCCAGCCCCGCAGAATAATTTTGCACCTGGAAAGAAGCCCGGGCCATAAAATTGGCAGAAACACATGACCTAGATTCAGATGTCTTGGCAACTGCAATAAACTGGTGAGAACATTGCAATGGGCCTTCCCAGCCCTGCCATCCTGGGACCACCACCTATCTGCTCTAACCAGCCAAGACCGACCCTGGGAGTCTTAGGGCAGGAAGGAGCTCCTGGCCTTGACAGCTGCTTCGGGATACTGTAGATCAAGGGTGGGGGACAGAACCTCTGCTAACCTTCATTCCCTTCTTCTTTTTCTTCAGTAAGTCTGGTGCTTCCAACATACTCCCTTTTCAGGGCTGTATATAAAGAGATGAAGCTCAAGTGATACATTTTCTTTTAGCTTTTTTCTTTCGTTTTTATTCAGATATCCCCAATAGTTTTGAAAACCACGTATTAACATTTCAATTTTTTTTAAGAGCAGAATATATTTATTGAGAGAAAGACAGCTTCTGTCTGAAGAGAGACAGAAAGGGTACTGAGTGGGTTGCCCAAAATGTTTTCTTGAAATCAGAAGACACATGAGTTGCAAGATGTGTGATTCCTTTTGTTTTTGTTTTTTGATTTTTTTTTTTTTTGTCTTTTTTGAGACAGGGTTTTACTATGCAGTTCAGGCTGGCCTTGAACTCTTTTGTAGCCCATAGAGATCCTCCTCTCTCAGCCTCCCAATTGCTAGGATTACAGATGTGCACCACCACACCCAATATATGTGATTTTTTTGCATTTGGGAGACATCGCTGTTTTATTCCTGTTAGGATCCTCTTCAATGTATCCGGTAGAATCTGAATGCTAGTGTTCTGATTCCCATTGGTGCCCATAGCAAATATACAAACTTTTTTTTCTTTTTTCATTTCTGATGCAGTGGGTTTTTTTGCCCCACAGAATTTTATCCTATTGTAATTTATTTTTATGCCTGAAAGTATTTTATTGATCACTTTATGGTGTGTCTGTGTAATAAAATATGTACATAGATTTAAATTTAAAATATTTGTAATATTTCCTGTGAACATAGGCTCTAAGTATTAAGTAATTTCTTTTGGATTATCATGGTTGAGCAGAGCAATATAAATACATTAAAATTTTTGATAAATAGTTGTTAGATGTGGAAAGGATAATTTAATCAGAAATGCATCTCTTAATGAAATGAATGGAGCTTTTTTTCTTCAATTAGTTTATGCAGGATGCATATTATTTATTGCTGGAGGATACAGGATTCAGCTTCAATTCTGTTTCTATTTTTCACTTGTCTAGATGTAAACTTTGTGAAATTTGTTCAAATAGTACCTGTGAAAGGAAATAACTTGTTATAGTTTCTCCACACTTCTGAGTAATAGGCCAAAAATCAATTGTGATGGATCATTAAAAATTATCTTGAATGATCAGCTAAAATCTTAAATTTCTCTTCAATTTTACTAAAAGCCAAAGGTTGGCAACTACCTGATTTGCAGGAGGATTAATTGCAAGTTATTAATTTGCTTTCTCAGTACCTACTCTGATAGTTCAAAATGTCCTGTGCTGGGTCACCCCAAGATTTGAGCATCTGAGAACATTATATCGTGTTGAGATTCAGGGTGGGTCAGAAGTGTGCTTTTTCTTTTATTGTGTGAGAAGGAAGACAGTGGAAGAGCTCATTTTCAGGAAAGAATAAACGTGGTAATAGGGGTCTGGATTGCTTTAAATTACCTATTCTCACTATACCCTTGAGACTTCCTGTCAGTTCGGAAGTACAGTAGTACCCTAGAACCCTAAGTTTGAGGCCCTGGTTCCCTTCCGCTGGCCTGTGATTGGTCAAATAGGGACTTAGAGGTAGTGCTGGATAGAGAGGTTGGAGAGACTTTTGGGAAACTCTCTCTTGTTCTCAAAAAGAGATCTAGGACAGACTCAGTCTCTTGTTCCATTGGATGTGGTTGTGGAATGGAGGCAGACATACTTTGAGCATCATGGGGTCTGACTTAGAGACAGAATGCCACCCTTGACATATCAGAATAGGAAAAAAGAATGGAATCAAATGTTTTCTTTTTCTTTTGGGGGGGGGTGGTGGTGGTGGTGGTGGTGGTGTTTGGGGTCTAAACAGGACCTTGTGTGTGCTAGGCAAGTGCTGTACCCCTGGAGTAGACTCACAGCCCAAAATTAAGGTTTGTAATGTTGCTATTGGCCCAGTGATCTGACCAAGCCAAGACTCTCCTTACTTGTGTGCTTCTTAGTTAAGAAAGAAATATTTCTTTATTATTTAAGCCAATTATTCCTTGGCCTCTACACCATCATCACCATCATCATCACTACATTGTGATAGGGGTCCTGTATATACCACACAGTTGACCAAGTTAAAGTTTATAATCCAGTGATTTTTAATATAATTCATTACAGAGTTGTATAGCCATCCTCACTACACATTTTAGAAATTTTCTTTACCTCCAAAAAAGAGCCCCTTACCCTTAGCAATTAACTGCATTGCTATTACTGCACTCCCATCTCCCTGCCCTACAAATCCCTACTGTGTCGTTTCCATGAGCCTGCCTGGCTCTAAGCATTCACTGTATTTTCTGTCACATCTCTGCTTTCTGTCTATAGAATGGCTTTGTCTGAACATTTCAAATAAATGCTGTATTTCAATGATGCAATTTATGATTGGCTTCTTTCACTTGGCATAGTTACTTGAAGGTTTACCCATATTATAGCATATATCAGTACTTCATTCCTTTCTTTGTTGAATAATACTTCACTGTATGGATATACACATTTTATTTATCTACTATTTTTTGGTTAGTGCACATTTTGGCTGTTTTTATTCTTCCACTCTTGTCATTATGAACAATGCTGCCACAAACATTTATGTATGAGTTTGTGCATGAATATAGTTCATTTGGGTATATGAGATGTGATTAAAAAAATACAAAGAATGTTAAACGAAGTATCTTACAGTAAAGGACACATTGTCATTAACCCCCTTCAAAGTACAACCCCTTATTTTGAATACATATACAGTCATCCTTAGTACTTTCTGAAGCAGTTCTGGAATTTATCTTTCATGAATATCTTTAGTTGCACTGTCATGACTGCCGTGATGTCTAAATCTATTCAAAACATTTATCTTCACGATCACTTACACTTTAAGTAAGGGCCAGAAGTCATATGGTGGCAGACTGGGTGAATAAAGTAAATGAAGACTCATCCTGATGTCTCCATGAGCCTGCGTTTCTATTCGATGGCACCTGGCAGCAGCATTCACTGTAGTTTTGATCACATCTCATAAAACTGAAAGAAGACCTGCAGAACTGCTTCAGAAAATGGCAAGAACAGTTGGGTAAGTGTGTTCAAAGTGAGGGGGAGTATTCTGAGGAGATTAATTGCTGCGACCCAGTGTGGCTCCTAGGTTCTTAGGGTTAAGGATGGCGAGAGGATGAGAAAAATAAAGAAGAGACAAAGCTGGGTCGGGTAGAACCCTTATTCTCCTGATGGGAGGAAAGGTACTGCTCAACCAATACAGTGTGTATATTTATGTACTGGGAAGGACGATGCCAATTTCAGCCCCTCTCTCTAGCAACCCATTGCTTGGATTGTCTGGGGCCTTGGTGTTTTTCTGGGCTGTAGCAATTTCTTCACGTGGCTGACCCAGGTGCTCTTTGTTTTGTGATAGGTCACGTCTGGTTCATGCCCTAGGTCAGTTTCCATGTTCCATGGCTCCCAACAGTTAATGGCAATGTATCTTTAACTTTGACAAATCTTAAAATTTCAAGCATTCACTGAATAGTTCAGTCGTCTCTGATATACCTACAGGGAGATAGCTGGTTATGTGGTAAGTTTATGTTTCATCAGATTGTTTTCCGAAGTGCCTACCCCATTTTACAGTACTACCTAAACTTTTTGACAGTTCTAACTTTCCACATCCTTATCCATACTTGCTATTTTTGAAGTAAACTAGAATTTTATTGTGGTTTGATTTGCATTTCACTGATACCTAATGATACTGAATGTTACCTCATGGGCTTAATTGGTCCTTATGTATTTTCTTTGGACATTGCTTTATTTTTCAAATCCTTTTTTTTTTAACTTCAGAAAATTTCAAACACATATAAATAAGAAAGAATAGTGTGCACTAATTATCCATTTTATCAGTTCATAGTTAAGCTTGTCTTGTTTAAAGCTGTCCTTTCTCTTGTTCTGTCATCTACTGTATCATTGAATTTTCAAGAGTGCTGTTAGTATGTATTACTAATGACAAGTGGTTTAAACATGTAACCCCAGTAATATTATTATGCTTAAAAACTTGATATATATGATACATATATGTAATTGGAGATATATAAATACAATAGAAACTGTCATCTATCTGTCTATATGACTATCTAGAGTACATACATGGTACTGGAGATTGAACAGGCCTTGTGCATGCTAAGCAAGTGCTCTACCACTGAGCTATGTTTCCAACCTGACAGTATGTCTTGCTGTCACCTTTCCTACAGTGTCAAAATTTTCCTATTTCCTTATGGATTACATTTACATTTGAGTTAAATCATGATGCAGATAAAATCACATGTGTTTTTTAATCTTTGAGTTTTCCTCATCTTTTATTGCCTTTTTTGTTTTGATTTTTGAGACAAGGTCTCAATGTGTAGTTCAGGCTGGCATTGAACTCACTCATTATGCAGCACAAGTTGGCCTCGAATTTGTGGAGATCTTCTTGCCTCAGCCTCCAGAGTGCTGGGATTATAGGCATACACCACCATGCCCTCTGTACTGCATTTTTTTAAATTGAAGACACTGGTGCACTTGCCCAGTGGGAGTGCTGACATGTGAGATTTTCATGATTGCATCCCTGTAGAGTCACTTATCTGCTTTCCTGTCCTTGTCATTTTCTGTAAACTGGTAGTCAGAAGCTTCACAAGGTTCAAGTTTAATTTTGGAGGGCATGAATTCATCACAGATCACAAAACCTGATCGTGAGGAACATGGTGCTCTCTCTTTTTAGTGATACTAAGTGACAAGCAAGGTCAGGTGTTAACAGTCTGAGACTTAGGGTTAACACCATCAGTGAGCATTTCCTGGATCCTTAATTTATTAGAAATCGGCAAAACGTTGATCTTCCACTTCTATCATGCTTTTCTCCCTTCTGTCATCTTCCCCACCTTTTTCTCCTCCTCTTTTCCTTCTTTTGGGCATGTTACTGGGAATGGAACCCAGACCCTCCACATTGAACAACATCCCCAGCCCTTTTTTCTTTTTAATTTTGACACAAGATTTTGCTAAGTCACTAAATTGCCCAGGTTGTGCTCAAATTTGTGATCCTCCTGTCTCAACCTCCCAGAGTACTAGAATTACAGATGTGTACCACCACACCAGCCTCCTTCACTTTTGAGATTGAATTCATCTAAAGGATAAAAGTTTCCCCCACTGGCTATTTGGCTAGCCTAGGGCAATAATTTAATAATTTACATAGGCAAAGGACTGTAAATTCTTGGTTGATATTTTTCTGCTATTTTTTTTTTTTCTTTCTTTTTCATTCTGGGGAATGAACTCAGGGTTCTCATGCTTGCTAGGTAAATGCTCTACTACTGAGCTAAATCCCCATTATCTTTTTCAAAATAATGATTTACTTATACTACTTTACTACTTTTCAAAATAACAATTTGGTTTTCTAGTGTTTACCAAAAGTAATCAATGATGTTTTTCTCATTTTACTTTTAAAATAGTATTATAGATTCATGGGTGTTAACTACTTGACATGTATCAATTCATTTCCGTTCACATTTCTTTAGCTACAGTTTTTTCCATGTTTAGATAGTGAGAACCTCTCTAGTTTGCTAAAGAGGTTTAGACTCTGATAGATTCCTTGATTTCTAGAGTAAAAGTGATTTTATCTTCATCTTGTATATTTCCTGTCCCTTTTCTAGTCTGCCGGTTTTTCACTGAGCTCTGGCCCTTTTCAGTGGGCAGGAGATTCAGATACTAAAAGCCACATACTTAAAGCTGAGTGTTGTTACCGGATTGCTTGTTTCTTCGGCCTTTGAGTGCACAGAGCTAGAAATACAAACTTCCTTTTGAAGAAAAGGTAAAGCATGAATGTGTATTTCCATCTCAATGATTTTCATTTTAATTTTATTCTTTCATTCTGCAAAGCTTATGTCCCTGTGACACTAAATAAAATTGCATACACAGACTGAGACATGGTGTATGTTTGTGATAATTTCACATGAACATAACAGATGTTGAATTCATCAGCACCATTACTGAAAATATTTGTTTTTAAAATGTCCTCTACCTAGTAAGTTAGTCATTGAATTTGTGTGTTTTAATGTCGCATGAAATTATCTTTCTGTGATTAAGTATGCAGTCAAACTTTTGAATTTGGTAAGAAATGGTATCCTACCATAGCTACAGCTGGATTTCTGTGGGGCCTCAGGAAATGTATCCCAAGGGTGGTACTTCGGTAGGTTGAGTCTTTGAAGAAAGACAATAAAAAAGCTTCAGAAAGAAAGACTCTTTCTAATTTCTTCCTGCCCTTCTTCTGACCCTGTTTCTCCTCTAAGGGAAGCCATAAAATCCAGGAATTCCAATTTCCCAAAGTAGGTCATAAAAACTGAATCTTTTCTCTCAAATCCAGCCATAAAACCTAGAAATATTTCTCTAACCTTTCTCCTTATACTGCCTTTCTGTGTTAAAACTGGGTGTAAAAAATTCTCTGACCTATCTTGTCTGATAGAAGATCATCGGGTCCTCATTCCAGAAAAGGTCTTGCTCTATCCCTAGGAGGAAGGAATGTTACACAGAAATGCCAAGAAGAATCTAGATGGGCAGGCCCTGCTGGGTTTCTGCATTCTGTCTCACTTCAGATCAGACCTTTTGTGTCCCATCCCATTTCTGCGTGGCTGTCCTTTTTGTTAACCTAAGCATAATAATGGACAACTCTCTCTGCATCTTCGGGTCTTCTCCAAAAGCTTTCTTGCCATATAACACTTTACTTAAACAGATATGTTATGCTTTTCTCTTGTTAACTTGTCTTTTGATACAAGGGTGTTCGTTGTGACACTGATGGTGACTGACGAAAGGAATCTCCAACCCGATGTTTAAGGGCCATTTACATTTCCTGTGTGCAGAATTTATTCTCTATTTTTAGGAAAGTTCCAATCACTTTTTTGTGGTTGTTTTGTCATTTATACCTGAGGACATTCTGATAAATATGTTGAAATCAACATCAGACCAAAAAAATTCATGGTAACATTTAAAGTTAGTGGCAATCAGAGTGAAGACAGAGCTGTTGGTAGCAGTTTTGATATGGGAAGACTCTTCCCATGTGTCCCCTCCCAACCTGCTGGGACTTTTCCATATGAGAGAGGAGGAGACTCACCTGGACTGATCAGGTAAGAATTATTGATCCTATGTTTTAGTGGGGCCTTTGTATTATGCTTGGGTTATGTGTGAGGGCCTTATTTTGACTACCTCTAACTGTTTTCCTTGTGGAAATTTCAAGTTTAAAAATTTTCTCTGTTTTTGGATTTTAAAATAAGGCTACTTTGACTCCTTGTTTTTGTCTAACTGAAGAACTCGTAATGCAAAACTTGCCAGTTGTCCAGACTCATTTTAAAGGAATAGAAATAAATAGAAAAAAAATGGAAGTAGCTCTTCAAACTTGACTTTTTCAAAGTTACTTGAAATCAGTCACGTTGACAATACGTAATAACTGTCGTGACCTTTCAAACTGTGACTCAGAGTCAATTGACCCTAAAGTAGTGCTTTCTTCATTAATTCTGAGTGGTCACATGCTTGGCAGAGCTCATGGGTCAAAGGACAGCTTAATACCCTAGACCAGTGATGGTGAATCGTTTGGAGACTGGTTGCCAAACTGCACCCCCAAATCCACTTATATATCACCAAGTGCCAATGCTGCAGTTTAACTTGAATACTGAAGATTTAGTTTAGAAAAAAGCAACTCTATATTAGCATCTTTTGTTTTAAAAGAAAAACACAATAACGTGCATGCCATCAGTTTGCTACCACTGCTTTAGACAAACACAAAAATAGTGCATTTATGACCATGCGAGAAGCATTTACCTCAGGTTCCAAACTGGAAGAAAGCTGTTTTACTTGGTGTAGAGAAAATGTTGAACATATGAACAGTTTCTGATCCTGAACGATATGGTAATGTAGCAAGTATCAAACACCCCTGGGCTGTGAGAGCCAATTGGTTGCTCAAGACTACTAACAAGGCAGAAAAATTTAATTTCAAAATTATACTAAATTTGAAGTTATTTTTCTACTGAAAAAGTTTTGCTCTTACTTTAGAACCTGACCACAAATGACCACAGCAGATAGTCAGAGCTGGTAAGGTGCAAATTTGGGAACTGTAGATAAAAGAAGACTTTCTCTCTAAACTCTGTCATTTTTTAACTTCATCTTTGAGTTTGGGTAATGCTGTTTTTATGCCCCAAACCATTAACTCATCTTTGCTTTGGATAGTTGAAGCTGTGAGTCTACACTCTTCCTAAAGCGTGGCTGTATGTTATGAAAAGTGATTTTCCCATCACCACAAAAAGCACAAATCTGCAGGAGCCTTTTTCCCCCCCAGAATTCAACAGCCAACGAAAGGTGCCCCCTTGGTTACTATAAAGGCTTTCATTGCATGGAATGGTCTCTCTTGACCTTTTGTGCATTAATCGAGTGTAATTTTGAAATATAAAACTTCCAAGAGAAGCATAATCCTAGAAATGGCAGGATTATAATTATATGCAGTATAAAAGATAAATTTGTAGTTTATAAATCACAGATATTAATATTCAACAGGAGCCCAATTCACAGTAAAACTTGAAGTAACTACATTGTTAAAAAAATACTTGAATTTGGGTTTTAGAAGAAATTTTAGCAGTTAAAGATTATGTTTGTGAGGAGTGCTTTTGGCCTTCTGGGTTTTAAATCTGCATGTATGTGGCATTATTCTCTCTTTGAAACAATGGTATACATTTCAATTAGTTTAGACTAATTTTTCTCATTCCTGTTATTTGTGCTTCCTCCATCTAATTGGTCACAAGAGCTTGGTTCTTACTTTTACGTGTTTTTGAATGAATGTCTGTTTCCTGCAACTTACACATTCCCCTGTCTGGTGCATGCTGCCCTTGCTGATCCCTCTGTTTCTGCAGGGCCTCTGATGTATGCCCTCCTGCTAGTCTTGTGCCCCCCAAGTGCATGTTCCACAGTATAGAGAGAAACGGAGTTAATAGATGCCTCTCCCATCTCCTCTGCATGGGAATGCACTGTGATTTGAAGGGCCCTGGATGCTCTAGAGCAGAACAAATGGGCCAAAATGTATTTTATTTTACACTTCAGTCATCCTGAGCTTTTACAGTGGCCTTAGATTTCACTGATTTTCCAAAAGGCATTTCTTTTAAAACAAATTTTTTTTTGCTTGCTTTTTGAGATAGGGTCTAGTTACATAGTTCAGACTGACCTTGAACTCCTATGTAGTCAGGCTGGCCTTGAACTTGTGATGATCTTTTTGCCTCAGCCTCTCCAGTGCTGAGAGGACAGGCATGCGCCATCCTAACTGGCATGCACTGCCTTCGAAAAAAAAAGCAATTTTACACACTGCTTATCCTGTACAAGCCACAGGGTGGTTGCTGTAGGCTGGGTGGCAGTAAGGAGGGGAACATGGGCTTTGTTGACACTCGTAGAGAAGTTGTTCCTTGAGCTTTTTAAGGGTCTTGTGGTGAGTGAGTACCCCATGCCTCACAGCAGAGATGCACCATATGGAGAAAGCTTTCCTTGAGGCACAGCTTGGTGATGTTGGCCCCACACACATGGATGGATGGAATGTGGGTTAAAGGTATCCAGAGACTAGAGAGCAACACCTGCAGGTCCACACACAGCCAGCAGCAGTAGGGAAGCTGCGTATAGGTGCGAAGCACTGGGCTCTGAGTGATGGTTTGAGAAGGAGAACAGCTCATTACCTTTGCTCTCTGTGTAGCTGGGTGTCCACAGAAGAGCACAGGAAGCTATGTCTAATTTTCATCTTTTGCTCAATGGTGCTGGCACAGAAATTCTGAGCCCCGGCCGTGCTATACTCCTGCAGGAGCAGCCCAGAGAAGGGAGACTCATGAAGCCAGAATAATTTAACATGCATTTAGAGGCATTCAAGGTATAAAAGTGGCATCCTGAAAGAAAAGTACAACCACCAGCCTAAAACCCAAATGCCTGTGCAGGAGCCATGAAGCGATAAATACGCATGAAGGGTAGGGAGTTAACCAAGTTTCTAGGAGCTAAGATAGAAGTGCTAAGTATAAATTGAAGTGAATCTCTATTTTTACAGCTGTTATGACTAAGGCATAGTGCTTATATTGAAACTGAAAAACAGCATTCACACCCTGTGACAGCTGATTATATTTAATATTTACATCTGTAAAAAGTTTATTAATATTTCAGAAGAACAGAAGGTTAAATTACTAGGATTAAATTATTTTTATCTGAACAAAAATAATGGATATTTAAAGTCTGAACTACTGGATCTGATATATTTGGCCAGATGCTCTCCAACTTTTTATTTTTATTTTTTTTAAGAAGGAACCATCTGCTCTAAGTGGAGGTACCTATTAACTTTTCTAGTAGAAAAAGAAATTAGTATCTGAAGACACAAAGCCGGTGAGTTGTGAAAGAACACAGTTATGAAGACAAAATTAAAAAGTGCTCTAGCACCGCGTGGACCAATTTAAAAGAGTTCTATTTAGAGAAATTCTGTTTGCAAACCATATATTTTCTGTTATTTCTGTTAAGGTTACTATGGGCAGCAGTTGGAGAAGTGTGTCTTAATAGATTCAGCATTATGTTGCCCTTCCTGAGAAGGAGCTCTGGACTGTGGCACCCACTCTCTACCCTGTCTCCCCTCCTCCTCCCAAGTCTTGATGGTCGATCTGGAGTATCGCAGCAGACTTGGAAGTCACAAGCAGTTCCAAATGTCACATCAGTGTCAAAGGGCTAGTTGAAATGAATCACGTAGAGCCAACTATAAAACTGAAATTAGAAAAGCATGTATCTTTGTGTGATACACAGCTTGCATGTTTCCAGAGAACTCTGGGTCACGCAGTCTCTCTGATGTTGGGGAAAAGATGAAAGGTGAGGTCAGTGGAATTTGGGTAACTTTCTAAAAAATAAAAAATTGGCAACTGCTTTCATTTAAATATTTGGGTTGTTTGAAGTAGCATGGCTTTTAAAAAAAATCTTTATGCCTTTGAGACCCTTACTGATATGTATTGCAACACAATAATGACATTTATTTTAGGGATTGGTAAATGTACATGTCACATCTTAATTTTACTTCCCTATCCTTTCTGCTCTCCTGTCTCCAATACCCTGCCCCTGTGGCTTTTTCTTGAGGGGAACTGAACTAAAGTCATATACAATATTCCTTTCCACCTCTGAATTGTATTAGCTATATCTTTAAATCTTTAGTTTAAAAAGTTTTAAATTAAAATTTTTCTGACTTTTATCTATTATGGAATCTTAGTAATGTGGCATGTTCTAATATATACTGTCATAGAAATTCGTTTTTAGCGGAAATTTTGCTGAGTTTAGATTTGACTTTGCATTAAAATGAAATGTGTAATTATTGCGTAGTCAGTGCTTAACTTACTAAGAGAGATCATTTTCAAGAACTTTCAAGTGATTACTTGATTCAGTAGGAAGTACTGTTTGGCAGTAGCTTATACTCTGGAACCATGTGATCTAAATTCAGATCCTGGTGCTTCTGTTTAGTAGCTGTTGGACGCTGAGCAAGTTATAGATGCCTGTGTATTGATTTCCTCATCTTTCAAATGAGGGTAATAATAGCATTTAACCATGGGGCAGTTGTAGGAATCAAATAAGCTAATATATTTAGTGTAGTTTTTGGTACAGAATAAGCACTCAAATTATTATTTCATGGTCTTCTTGGAGTTAATATATGGACTATAAAAGAAGAATAATCTGAAATTATTCTATCACTTTTACCATTCACTATTTCTTTTTCAGTGCACCATTTATAATGCTTATCTTGGTTTCTTACTCAACAATGGTAGGTTACAAGATAAAGTCTGAGCAATAAAAGTAGTTATTTGTGTACTAGACCCAGAACTATGTACATACCAAGTAAGTTCTCTACCAACTGAGCTACATTCCCAGCCTAAAAAATAGTTACTATTCTTCATATTTTCAAATTAAAAACTTGTGACCAAATGGTGTGTCTTGAAATCTTGAAGAACACTTTGAATAATTCTTTTGGGCAATATTTGCCTTTATTTGAAGTTTGTTTTGCATCTGAAATTGGGTATAATTGAGTACAAGACTAAGAATACAGTTGCTAGTTTTAAAAATGCATGCCTATATCAAAGAGGTTCCTGTAATGCTTATTAGTCTGTATTGGTTATAGTCTATACCTGTGATAAACCATGGAAAATTTACATATGCCCATATTAGGTGGCTGCTTGGAGCAAACTTGGATGTGAAAAATGGCAGGGGAGAGGTAAAATACATTAAATGCCAATTTATTTTAAAGGCCTTTTATCAGTACTTGTGATATATATTGGTTTAAGGGTCTGAAGATAGAAGGTATTCTTTATTGGTTGTTTGAGTTTAGGTAAGTGATGACTTCTCTGAGCCTCAGTTTCCTCATTTTGAAAGTGGAGGCGATGGACACACCTGCCTCCCAAGGGTGTGAGGAAACCCACCCAGTACTACTGGTAACTATAACACCAAGGCACTGCCCATGTGTGCTGGGTATTGTGCTCAGTGCTTTCCCCGTGTCATCACATTTAATGTTTTGCAGTTTAATGAGTCGGCTACAGTTGCCATTTTCATTTCTGGAAAGACAGGTGTGGGAAACAGAAGGAACTTTTCCAAGGATTCGCTGGAAGTAGCAGTGCCAAAACTCAGAGCTAGTTTTGCCTGGTACTGAGGTGCTTTGCCAGTATAATCTTTTTAAATCTTTAAGTGCCCGGGTTAGCTTAGTTGCTACAATTTAGTGTTTCAAGTTTTAGGTGTAGATACTGAAAAGTATGTATGAATTTCCATAATGGTTTTTATTGTGTTGTTTGTTTTCTGAATTTTATTTTCTAGCAAGGGCCAATACTTATTTTATTGTTTTCTCCATTTGCTTATAATTTAGCCATTTGCTTATAATGATAAGCACTTTAAAAAATAACAGAATTGTAGAGGAACTACAGAGATGTTTCTAGGTAATAAATTTTAAATTATTCAGTTCAGTTGTGGGCAGTACTTTTAGTCTTATCAATCACATTGTCTTCCTTAAGGGCAAAGCATTGGTGATGCATTTTTAGAATTTTCCAGTCATCAGATGAAACTAGTTTTAGTACAATCATGTTTAAGATTTGATTTTGTTTTTAGTTAAACATGTCCTAATGCAATCTGTAAAGCCAGAAAGTGTGAATACTTACTTTTGTGTTCAGCCAGAATAATTCAATGTAAGATTAATTCAGTCTTCTCGTGACTGGCCCTTTCATCAGCAAACACTTTTAACCATCATAATCATAAAGCAACATCTGTCTACAGTGAAATACTTAAAACTTGTCTTGTGGATCAAAAATGTCTTTATTTTGAATTTTAAAATATTGGAACTTTCCCAGGAAAAGAAATTCTGTACTCAAGTAATGAGATCCTGATGGGTTAAATTTTATTCAAACATTGTAGGGAATTCATTCATTTCTCATAGTAGGAAAAATATTATTTATAGATGACTTATTATATGGGTAATTTTAAATGTCCGTTTGTACTTTGTTTATCTGGAAGTTGGAGTACATTTCCCCCACAGTGTAGTTCACAAGAGATGGCTGGGTCTATACAATGCTTGGTGGAGTCTCACTGTTACGTTATACTGGCTCTGATCTTGGGAGCAGAAGATTGTTACGGGATAAATTGTGTTTCCCTCAAGTTCATATGTGAAGTCCTAATCCCCAGGGCCTTACCATGTGATTTTGGAGACAGGGCATTTAAGGAAATAATTAAGAAGAGGAGATTCAGATGCAGGTTTATACAGAGGCAGTTCTGTGTGAAGACACTGGAAGCAGGTGGTCATCCAAAGAGACGCTCTCAGGAGAAACCAACCCTGCTAACACCTTGATCAGAGGTTTCCTGCCTCCAGAATTGTGAGAAAATGTATTTCTGTAGTTTAAGCCATTCATCCTGTGGTCCTTTATTTTGGCAGTCCTAGAAGACAAATACCAGGAGCATGTGGTGTGGAAACAGACCTTAGTTTATGTTAAAAATACAAAGGCAGCAGAAGTGTGTCTTGAGTCTTCTTTTACTTTTTGTTTTATCTCCCTTTTTTTCCCATTGGCTTGTTATTGACTTGTTATCACTCAGAATTCCCATGGGTGAGGCTGGGTATGGATTCTCTCCAGAGTGCTCTCTGCTTCTTACAGTTCAGGTAAAGTTAGGGACTGTATAATGTCAATGGTTGTGACCATACGTACTAGGTGGTGTGTGACTGATGCGCCCTTAATTCCCTTAATAGGGGTTTCATGAATAGATAAACTTTGGTGACCAACATGTGCTCAAACCAAGAGCAGAATCTGGCACGTGGCAATTACTTTAATGGTACTGAGTGTCCTGGTTTCAAAGCCGGCGTTAAATTCAAATGAATGGCATACTGTGGGAATTGTAGATAGTATAAACAAGTACAGTGAGGCACTTCCAGTACTTGGGAGTGTACCCACTTTTTGTGGTTGGTTGTGTGTGTGGGCAGATAACCGTGGGATCCTGAGAGCTCATTCCTGGGATCAGACAGATTTGCTTTTTATAACTTCCTTTATTTCCAATTCTGCATCTACAATTTAAGCCATTGTTTTAGTTTATAAGGGCTCCCTGGCATTGGAAACCTAGGTTTCCTCTTTTGAGAAGCCAAGAAGGCTGTGGGAAGAGATAGAAAACCTCTGGACACTGAGCTCATTTGTGAGTTGAAGGTGACCCCTGTCACTTATTTCTATCCCATCTCATGTTTATGTGGTACTTGAAGTGAGTGGTGTGAAATGTGAGAAGGCAAACAACAAAATCTAGAAAACCTCTACAGTTGGGTGCTCTAGCAGAAAGAATTCCTGTGTTAAGGAATTCTGCATTCCAGCAGAATGACAGCAGGCTTACTCCTCTCATCCCTGCCACCTGGTCAGCCCACCTTCCAATTGTGGAGTGCTTCCTGGACTCCATTTAAAGATGGGGGTAAACGAGTGTATGAAGTGGGGCTAAAATTTATTCATTAAAGTTATCTATAGCACTTAGTATGTTTCTGGCAGAACTCCAAGTGTATTATTCATATTTGTTCATCTATAGCTTTCACTGTAAACCTGCTGAGGAAACCTTTGTTCTGGGTCACACAGCTGGGGCATGGCAGGGTGGCTGTGGAGCCCCAGGGAGTGTGGGGGTAAACCGATTTTTATAGGGGGACCGAAAAAAAGGAATGCTAGGTTTGGGAGAGAGATGTTGAATATAAACAATGTACAGTTTGTGTAGAAATTGAGGAAAATAACCTATTCTCATGTTGACTTGACCTCAGTTTCCTCCTGTTTTACAGCTCTCCCGTCTTTTCTGCTGTGGTGACATTGATCCTGTAGTCACCTTAGAGGGAGCTGTGCTTCTGAGGAGCCAGACGTGCAGTGTTTGGAATGAAATGCTTTCTAGAGGCTGGAGGGGAGGTGCATCTGGGGGCAAACAGATACAGAGATGGGGAGGCAGTGCTTTTCAGGGATGTGGCCCTAGATAAGATGTTGACATGCTATATGTTCTTTAACAAATGAAGGTGGTACTATCTGTACTACTTTCAAGGTTGTGGTGGAGATAGAACAAGAAATAGAGCATGGAACTTAAAATCAAAATGCTGCAAGGTCAACACATCCGATTTTCACATATTTTCATGTGATTCTTTTTTTCAAATGAGGTTAAGTTACTCTGCTGTATTCTAAATAGGAATGGCCTGCTGGCCTGTCCCCTCCTCACCTGCCCTTTCCAGTCTTTGAGGGTGCTCCAAGAATTTGTCAGGGTCATAGTTAGAAAACCAGTGCCCTGTGCTAAGCATGAGGAACTTGAGGCCAGCGTACATTCTATGACTTTCTCGTAGCTGCTCAGTGATATTTCCACTTTTTTTTTTTTTTTTTTTTTTTGGTGCCAGGGATCGAACCTTGCACTTGCCAGGTAGGTGATTGTACCACTGAGCTAAATCCCCAGCCCTGAAATTTCCACTTTCTGAGGTTTGTGGCCCTCCTGGAAAAACCACCTATCCCGCTGAAACCCTCTGAAAAGTGAACGGTTCCTATCAAAGTGGGCCCATTGTTTCAGTAATACCCATTTTTTTTTCCTGAATGTGTCTAATGCTCCCAGGCAGGAAGACCGCCTAGTTTTGACCACTGCTATTGCCCTGATCAGGCACGCAGAAGGGTCCTGCTCTGGGATCTGGGCTCTGTTCTTAGCCACTTTCAAACAAGGCTGCCTGAGATTTCAATTTTTTAATGGATCTTACCAATTGAGTAGCTGATTCTAGCTTCGGCTGGTGGTGGTTATGATGGTGGTGGGGATGTGATGGTGGTGGTGGTGGGATGTGTGTGTGTGTAATCCGTCAGCTGATTTAAAACATAAAATCATATATACTGTACATATATTTACTGCTTGCAACTGTCTTTAAGGAGTGGATGTTAGTCCTGTTGTACAGTGCAGAACAGCAAGGCTCAGACCATCTCCTGAAGATTCCACATGTTGTGAGGGCAGAGTGGAAACTCTGGATGAAGGTGTTGCCTCTGAGCCCCTGGACTGCCTCCTCTGCCCGTGCTGTTCTACAGCCAGACTGTGCCAGCGCAGGGGAAGGAGCTGGTTATTTATAGTCTTTGTCTTGTGGATAGAGTACGTGTGAGCTTAACTGCTTAACCAGGCTAGGGACAGCCATTTAATATGTCATAGACACCCCTTGTCATGGTTTATCAGTGGCCCCTAACCTTCTTACAATTATGGACCTGACCAAATCTAGCATTTGTGATTGGTTCATTGTCTAGCGCTTGGATTGGTGGTGTGAGTGTTTCACCCGCCCAGGGGTGGAGCCAGCATACGACGTAAGGGCGAGAAGAAGGTGTCTTTCGCTCTCTCTTGCTGTTTTCTGCCTTGCTGTTTGCGGCAGTTACCAACGGCTGCCCCGCCATGCCACCCTGCCTTGCAGCCAGCTGAGTATGGACTGAAACCTCCAAAAACTAAGCTAAATAAACCTTTCCTTCCCTAATTTTGGCTGTCAGGTGTATTGTCTCAGCAATAAGAGGAAAGTAATCAAGACACTCCTTAATTTTTAAAGATGGTTAACTTGATCTTTTTGTGTGTGTGCCTAGGGTATTGGGGATTGAACTCAGGGCCTTGTATATGCTTTGCAAGTACTGTACCTCCAGCACCTTGGTCGTTTTTTTGTGCTTTTGAGATAAGGTCTCACTGTGTAGCGCAGGCTGGCCTTGAATTTGCTATTAGGCTAGCCTGGCCTCAAACTGTGATCGTCCTGCTGCAGCCTTTCAAGTGCTAGGATTGCAGTTGTGCACTGCCACACCTGGCAACCTTTGGTCCTTTTCGAAAAGATAGTTTGTTTTAAGACTGATTTATAGAGGGCCTTACTCCACAGACCTCGTGAGTGATTCAACAAGTGTGATTTTGTTTATACGAAGAGAAGCTAAGAAACATTTGCAAAAGAACATGTTTGAATTTGGGCAGGAATTTGAGGCAAGTTTGTGATTAGAACTGCCTTATGCTTGCTTTTGCTTCAACATGCACTTGACATTTTTCTTTATTGTTTCACATATGGACATAAAGACAGTTGTTTTGAGATAGTTCTGATGATTAAAGTTGGAGGAGAAACTGCAATTACCCATATTTATTTCAGTGTTCACACCAATAAGAACCCAAAACTTTATGCTTGATTCCCCTCTTCTGTTTTCCCAGTCTTTTTGATCAGAGTTCAATTTTTAACATTTTTTTCATCCATGCGTTTCTTTTTATGAATTCTTTTTATGGTTGCTGAGCACAGAAAATAGAAATTTCCTATCTAGAGAAAATTCTCCAAAAACCGAGAATTTCTGATCCTGATATTTTTAAACAACATTGTGGTTCAGGCTCTAATAATTACATAGAGCTTTTAGAGCTTTTAGTCTGTAATGTAATTTTTTATTTGTCATGGAAGGAAGTGTAAGCCAGTGGTGTATCAGGCAGAGAGAATGCTTGCCTGAGATTCTGAGGAAGCGTGAAGAATACAAATGAAAATTCTATAACAAGAAACAAAACAAGTAGGTAGGGGCAGAGTGCTGCACATAATTCAAGAGTGATACTTCTCATTCTGTTTACTTTATTCATTTAGCAAATATTCTAGACTGTCAAAATACCAAATAAGATAGACTCTTCCCTTAATTTCTATAGTTAGATTGTAGTGGCCCCACCAAGACCTAATATTACAGGTTTTTTTTTTTTTTGTCTTTTTGAGACAGGGTCTCACTATGAGGTTCAGGCTGACCTTGGGCTCACTTTGTAGCTCAGGCCGGCCTCGAACTTGCAATGATCTGCCTGCTTCAGCCTTCCAGAGTGCTGGGATTAGAGGAGTGCACTACCATGTAGGGCTCCAAAATTGCAGGTTTTATGGATACAGTATTATAATTTGAATGACACATTTCCAAGATGTTGTAATCAATTGAACTTTCTTAATCAAGGTTAAATATGCTGATTTTTTTTTTCAGAAGAGAAGAAAAAAAGGATAAAAACTATGGAACAAGTACTGGGGATTTAGCTCACTGGCATAAGCACCTACCTGGCAAGTGTAAGGTTCAATCCCCAGTACCAAAAACAAAACAAAACAAAACAAAACAAAACAAAACAACCAAAGCCAAACCAAACCAGACCAGACCAAAACAAAACAAAAAAACAACAAAAAACCCCCAGCTGTCTTTTGTAACTGAACTGTCGAATATACTTCCTCAGAGAATTCTCAGGAAAACAGCCTTTTCTAAAGGACCACCAGATACATTCAGAGGAAACAAGAGCACAGAAAGCAGCCCCCTTTCTACTCCTCACCTGTGTCCTTAAAAACTCAATTAGTGAAGTTCGTGCCCAGAATCTGTCACATAGGCTGTAGCTAGAAAGTGCTAATGGCTCAACTCTTTATTTATCAAAATGTCACTTCATATTAAATGAATGAACTCTAAGTACCCATATGCTAATTGGATTTATTCCTTACATGTTGGCTGTGATCATTATTACACTGACTTTACAAATTCCCCTTTAATTCGCCAAGTCAAGATGACATTGGGACCACCATCACAGGGATAGTTTAACTTCTAACTAAATAGTGTAAAGTAAAAACAACGTTGAGAGAAGGTGAAAGTTGAAGAATTTGTGCAAGCCAAGTTATATAAAGTAGAGAGGGCTACTCTAAAGATTTTATTACATTGGGATTGAAGCTACCATATTACTAAAACTTTTTCTCCATCAGAGAGATCTAAATGTCTTGCATTATAACTAAGTGCAGACTGGCTTCAGATCTGAGGGAAGAGGAACAAAGGGTAAAATAGCTTTGTCTAGAATAGAAACTTAAGAGCAGAGGTTAAACCCTATTCTTCAAACCAAGTGAAAACATGAATAGATTTGCAACCCATTCCTAGAATTCCAGTCCACTTTTGGAAATAGTAGAGAGTGTGCGTGGCTTCATATCCAACTCTGAGATACACCAGCATCCACCCCTGCTATTTGGGAATGAAGGGAGGCATTAGAAGCAGCTGTTTGACTCCTGGTGTCTTCTATTTCCTGCTTTCCCCTTTAAGCACCCTTGAAGGTGAGGACTTTGACCTATGGAAGTGGCTTTAGGGAAGTTCTAAGGAAAACTGCTGAATCCAGTCTCTAAACCATTATGGAGCTGTGTTTAGACTTCTTGTACTATCTATAGTACCTACTGACTGGTGGATATACTGATGGTATTGGAAGAAGACATTTACCAAACAATTTTAACTGTTAAAACATTTTGTGTTCTTAGTAATTTTCCCCCAATTTTTAAATATACCTAAAGTCCTAAAAATGACATGGATTCATTTTATTTTGCCTTCTGAGAGGTCACCCATGCTGGGTATCTAGCTAGGTTTTTGTTCCTGTGTTGCAGCTGTTTCCCAGAGATATTTCCTTTCCTCCTTAGAGACGGGACTGTGGTAGAGGTGGGGAACTGGGGGAAGGACAAAAGATGGGCCTAGTGATGGATGAGTATTTGTGTAGGGTAAAGTATTAGTTTGCTATGGTCTGAATGTTTGTGCCCACCCCAAATTTGTATGTTGAAGTCCTAATGCCATGATGATAGTATTAGAAGGTGAGATCTTTGGGAGGTGGTTAGATTATGAAGGAAGAACTCGTGGGTGGGATTAGTTCCTAAAGAGACTACAGAAGACTAGCCAACTCCTTCTGTTTTGTGTGGGCACAGCGAGAGAGGGTCACCTGCAAGAAAGCAGATCCTTACCCGACTCTGAGTCAGCTGGTACCCTGATCTTAGTCTAGCCCACCTCCAGAACTGTGAGGAATACATTTTGGGTATTTATAAGCCATTGAGTCTAAGGGCCTTTATGATAGCAGCTCAAACGGATGAAGATGCACTTCTTTACCTTAGCTCTGCAGGTCAGTGGTGCTGGTGGACCTAAACTGTAGGCAGTGGGGTCTTCTTGTATATCTCATAATGGAACCAGCCAGGTGGCAATACCTACACGTAAAATGTGGCCTCCTACGAGCCTAAAGCTCTTTTAGCTGAATGCTTCCCTATCCTGCCTCAGTAAGGAACCATGCCTGTGTTTTATTTGATATTTTACTACAACTTCTTCTAGGAGTTTTTGTGGCAACCTTGACATTATGCAAAGACAAAAAATGAGATATTTAGAAGGTAAGTCTGGAACCCCTTGAGGTGCTGCTGCTAATTTCACATGAGCTAAGTTACCTCTAGATGCCCTACTGTTCCCTTGGCAATTATACTTTCAACATATTTCCTCCATAATAATTTAAAGAATATTTAGTATAAATATTTAAGAATATTTAGTATAAATCTACCAAAGTTTCCAAGATACTGAGGATCTGCTGTAGTCCCTGACACTTTTCTTCCTTTGAACTTGTAGGTACAGACACAGTAGGTCTCTTTTTTGTTTTGGTTTCTTTTTTTTTATACTAGAGATTGAACTCACGACCTTGTGCTTGTCAGGCAGGCACTTAGGCCACTGAGCTAAATCTCTGGCCCAGCAGGTCTTATCTGTATGGCTCACATCATTGTTTTTATTCGTCTAAAGAAATAGGTCTGATCTTGGTAGCAAGATGAAATGATCCACCAAATGCATATTTTGGCTTGCTTTCATGTTGCTTGTTAATGAATTCATTCTACTGTGTATTCTTTCAGAAAAAGAGAAAAGTAGTTGTAAGGTTGTTCATTCATTCAGTCAGTTTACTAGAAATTTGTTGTACAACTGGTGGATTTACCGTGCTGGGTGCTGGAGAGATAGAGATAAAAGGCCAAACGCTTGTCTTCAAGGAATGCAGTTACATGGAAGACTTTCTGACTCAATGGGAGAAAGTGCATGCTTAATAATACATTGAAATGATAGCCTTCTTTTAAAATTATACCTTTATTTTATATTTTAGATCCTGTAATTTTTTTAAACAAAGATAATGGAATATTTTTAAATTGGGAATAGTGGTACCCACCTGTAATCTCAATACTAAGGGTACCTGAGTCAAGATTGCAAATTTGAGCTCAGACTGGGCAATTTAGCAACTTAGCAAGACCCTGTCTCAAATTTAAAAAATAAAAGGGCTGGGATGCAGCTGAGTGAAAAGGCCTTGAGGTTCAATTTTCAGTACCACCCCCCCATAAAGGGAAAAAAAGATTATGGAATGTTTTATATTGCCACAGTTATAATAATATCAAAATACTTCTGACCCCTAGACGAAGTATACAGCCTAACTTTGCTTTGCATGGCCTTCCTTCATTAATTGTGGTTTTGGTTTAAATTGGTCATATTCATTTGTTTTCTCAGAAGGGGTTTGGTTTGCTTTACTTGAGCTCTACTTATTTAAGAAGCTTGCTGTTCTACCACTTGCTGCTCCTGGCATCATGTGGATTCCTGTGGATAACTCCCAACAGTATGAAATAGTCTGAAGCCTGAATCTCAGCTTGGCTTGTCAGAGTCCTCTGAGGAGTGAATGTTTAATGGAAATATTTGCCATCCTTGTTGGTGCTGGACTATTGGTTTAACCTTTCTTGATATATTTTTATAGGGTTACATAACATTCACTCATAATTCTTATTTTGGAGGAGGCAAAAGGGATGGGGTGGTTGATACGCATCATGAAGTGCTAGTTGGATATTTGAAATATCCGAGGTGTGCTTTTCTGTTGCTTCTTGCAATGTATCTAAAGGTCTAGTGAAAGAAGAGATACTGATGTCCTAAGCCACAAACTGTTGTTGCCTCTCTCAGCTGGCTAGAATGGAAATGAGGAAAGATAATGGAAACTGGAAGACCTATACAAATTTGTCTTTTTGTGTACATTTGCCATAAAATCATAGAGGAGACATATGCATCTCAACATTGCTTTGAATATATTGGTCTTAAGATCCCAGGAGCAGAAATGCAACTTTTGCAAATTGGATAAAATAGGAAACATGATAAAGTACATGAAATCAGTAATAAATTGTGAAACATGAGAAGAGGTAGTGCCTGTTTTTGCAGTAAAGATCATAAATAGTTCATTAAGCCAGAAACTAAGCATGCAGAGAAAAGACAGGTAGGCTTCCAACAGCTGCATTTTTATCTCAGTGATTTTTCTTCTGAGTGATAGGCAGGGATCCTGATTCAGAAAAACTTTTAAAAGTATATACTTTTAAAAGCTATATAAAAATTTTGGAACGTTAGACATCCCAATTTTGCTCTTTGATAATCTTCTTTAGTTTATAACTTTATTTCCTGCTATGGTTTGGCTTTCAAGTGTGAAGTCCCAACCTGTGATGCTGTTGGGAGTGGTGGGATCTTCAGGAAGTGGGGCCTAGTGAAAGGGGCAGAAGTCATTGGTGGCAACTCTTGAAGGGAATATTGGGCTGCCGGCCCCTTGATGTCTGTCTGCTTCCTGACCCCACGAGGTAAATAGTTTTCCTATATCATCTGGTTCTCTTACTATGATGTACCGTGCTGCTACAGGCCCAAAGCCACCAGGCCAAGAAACTAACTATGCATTAAAATCTATCAGTGAAAATAAATCTTGTCTGCTTTTGAGTTGCTTATCTTGTACATTTGTCACAGCAACAGATAAGCCACTAACATCATACCTTCTTCATGTGTTTTTCACATTATAAATATAAGTTTTAGTTGAATTAAGCATTCTCTGAAGCAGAATGATAAAATGTCTAGTTGTATGTGATCAGCATGTTTGATAAAGACTATTAGAAAAGTCCAGGGTTGTGTGTATGATACAGGAAATCCTTGATGTTTCTTGTATTGAAAGTTATTGGTTATGTCTGTCTGTGCTACACCAGCATGCCTTCCCTTCCTCAGATCTCATTCTCATTTATTTTGGAATCTAGTAGATTGTATAATTTCAGTATTAGTTTATATTTTAAATCATATCACATATCTAGATCATGGAACAGTGAATCAGTAAGAGAGAAAAGGGAAAAGTGTTGACACAGAATACCATTCACCAACTCTGTGTGTGTGTGTGTGTGTATGCCTCTAGAATATATTTTGTCTTAGTTAAAGCTTTGTTTCAATTATAAGCACATTAATGGAACCTTGAAGTTATAGCCTGAGGATAATTAAAAGTCACTCGGAGAGAACTCTAACCATTCATTCATTTGTTAACTCAGAAACAATTTATGTGCTCAGTGTTGTACTCAGCACCAGGATACAATGAACTGTACATATGCAATTTTATGTTTCTGGGACCAAGAGTCTTTATGATGCAATGTGACTAAAAAACAGTTATTAAAGAGGATGGACTAGAGTTTCTGGCTCAGAGAGCAGGCTTTGGAGGGTGTGAGGAGAGCAAAATGAACAGCATATTGGAAGAACTAGAAAGATACCAGAATAGCCTGCATGTGAGATGGGAGGAGAAATGAGCCTGGTGAAGAGTTGGAAGCCCTTCTATGGGCTTTGGACTTTATCTTCAGATCAAATTCTACAATAATTTCTATTGCCTTGAGAGATGTGACTAGGTTTGTAATTTTAGAAAGATGTGAGTATTGTGGTCATGGCTTGGAGAACAGATTGGGTGGGGCAAAAGTTAACCAGAATGATAGCACTAGGGTAGAGAGGGGTAGGGATTTGAGAGATATTTGAGAAGTGAGGGCTAAGATTTGCTAAGTGAAGGGTAATCAAGGATGACTTCCAGGAATATAGGAACAATCAAGTGAATATATATTTATGGACTTAAGACCATTGATTACAAACTCAGTGCTGCATACCTGTTGATAGCAATCACGACATATTTATCAGTCAAATCAGAATCTACACACTTTTTTGGCTTCACTGTGTCCCGAGCTTTTTTTCCCCTTGGTGAGTGCAGTGCTGGGGATTGAACCTAGGGCTTTGCCCATGCTAGGCAGGCACTCTAGCACTGAGCTGCACCTCCAGCTCTCCAGAATCATTTTGATTCAGACCTTACCTTTACTTTTGTATTGTCTGGCCTCAAAACATTGAAATTGTGAGAGTCATAACCAAGCATTCATGAGCCTCATTCAGATAATCTGACAGTTGTTGGGCATCTGCCACGGTCTAAGTTCTAGGGATGCAGACACGGCCTTGGCTCCTCCGTGTGAGCCTCACAGTGTCCAGACTTTGCTGGAGCCTTAGGTGATATTAGCCATCATTTCTGCCAGCCATTAAACTCCAGTACCAAAAAAAGTTCTTTGTTCTGATATGCTTTTGACTTCTTTCAGGTATTACTAATGTATGAATAAAATTTTTATTTTTTCTTAAGATACACAGAATTTTAAAGATTTACTGCATTCTTATGTGCTTTCTTTGTGTCTTGGGTGAAAACTTTTTTTCCTCCAGGAGAATATTTTTTTTCTGTCATTAAAATTCTGATTCCTATATATACATACCTATATCAGAATAGGTTTTGATAGGTCTAAATTTGCTGGACACTTCTCTAGATCTGTTTGCTCAAGTAGGCACAGCTACATTAGATTTTCTTTTTAGCACAGCTCTCCTTGAGATGGCTTTACCTTATCTAGACTCTTAGTTTTCTGTTTTATTTTTTCACCCCATTTCTGCTCCTTCCTATATAGACTTTCGTTACTTTTTTGAAAAAAAAGTGAGCGTGTTTGCGACTTCACCATTATAGAGAAATTATGTAGTCTGCTAGGAGGAAAGACTATTGTGTTAGAAACATCTGTGCTGTCTTCAGAAGAAAAACAGTGTAGGCAGAAGGCAAAACTGCTCAACATTCCTAAAGCCTCAATTTGAGCCATGTGGTAGAGAGGTGTTTATGCTAGGTAGGCAGGCACATCTCTGAGCTGCTTGGAGGGCTGGAATCTACTGTGGTACAAGGAATGCTGGAGCTTTGGAGTATCCTTTGGAGTAGTATAGGTTTAATTGGTAAGAAAAAGAAATCAGTTGTTAGTTACTCAGGCATTTATCTTCCCAGAATGGGAAAATCTGAAATTACTTTTATCAGTATTAGAGTTTTAAATCAAACTCTATGGAATAACTTCTGAGTGGACTTGAGTAGTTGGAAATAAATAGGTACTTGAGACCATGTCCATGGGTATAGTTTATTTTACTAAACAAATTCACAAAATGGGCTGTTAAAACTCTGCCTTATTTTAGTGGGATGCCCCTTGGCCTGTAATGTTAAAATGCCTTTGCTCTCTTACTGTGACTCAGGTCCATGAGGCTGGTGTCTTGGTAGTTTTTCTCAGTGGTTTTCCCCAGGTGTATCACTGTTAAATATTCTCGCATCTCCTTAAGAATGTAGCATTCAGGAGGGGAAGCCAGTAACTGATGACTTTTGCTTTAGGTTTGGATGAGAAAACAACCCCATCCCTATTTCAGTGGAGAATTAGTTTAGTGTTTATACAAGAAATCAAGTCTTTATTTGCTGGTCCATTCTGTGCTCTTTGTTAAAGCCAAAAACAGAGCTTCCCTGCCTTTGGAATCTCAGTTCTGCTTCCTGACAGCTCTTGTGTTTTCATACTCAGCAGTTTGGCAAATGTTTTCTTGACAAGAAACCTCTGACAGGACCTAGCCCTCAAAACCTCTTCTCTTGCAATTTTGAACATGTAGCCCCTCTGTTTTACCTTAAGGACTAGACTCACACCAATGGAGTAGAATAAAAACAAAGAAAAGGGTTAGTGACCTGGCCGTTGTGGAGAGTTCCATAGCATGATACCTGGATGAAGAGGACAAGGGTATTGGCAGGAATGTCACTGAAGTAACAGGAGGTCCACAGTTGGTGTGGAGAGAGATGTCAGCAGCAGAGAGACTGATGGAGAGTGGAGGAGGCATGAGATGACCAAGATCCCTGTGAAGCTCCAGGACAAAAGAAGCAGAACTGGGATTCCAATTTATGATTTTGTAGACTGCTCTGACATAGATTCTCGATATTCTTAGGTGTTGTTTTTTAGAGCATCAGGTATACACTGAGGATTTCCAGTGATGTCAGAAGTTTGGTTTAGATAGCCCCAAAGATCTTTTCAAGCCCAAGACTCCATTAAGCTGTCTAAAGGAAGAAAGAAAAAGCAACATTAAGTATCTCACCTAATGAATGGTAAGGGAAACACCACAGGTCTTTAGACTGTTAGCTCTGTGTTGGCCTCTCATCTTCTTTATTTTTAAACTTGTTCATCTTGTGTGTGCATTTGTTAGTATTTGGCCTGGAGAATTCATAAACTGCATCTATAGGAGAGTCTAGTTGGCTATTCTGATGCATATACTTAGGCTTCTTTTCCATTTTATAATGAAGTCTTTTATGATTCTTTTCTCAAGAATAATTAGCTCAAAGTCAAGATTCCATTACAGTTACTTATACAGTGAAGGCTCTTTGACAAGTTCCTATAGAGCATAGCCAGCAAAACTGTCTTTTAATTGTTCCATTAGGCAGGTGCTGTGATGTGCATTCTTTAGAGTACCATCCTTTTTATGTGCCTGCAACTTCTTTATTTCTCCCCCACTTTACTACTCATGATGGAGATTTTGGCCTTAGAGATTTTCCCTTCATCTGTTGCCCATTTGCTCAAGTGTACTTCCCTGTCATTTGTTCATCCCTCTCTTGCCAAAGGGATATCACTGTGGCTTCTAAGTGCTGGACCTGAAATCACATCATTTTTATTTGTAGGATTAGTTTTGGGCTCTGGGAAGTCACTGATCCATTACTTGGCAGCGAGAGAAGAAAAGTGGAGAGCCTGAGAAACTCAGAAGAAAATTGCTCTTCTATTTTCTTCCTCCTGCTTGAATCACTCCTTTCACAAGAGATAACTCCAAAGGTGTTTCTGTGAGATTCAGTTCATGCACGGCTTTAGCTACTGATGCAAAGCCCTAAAATCTGTGTGCAATTTACCAATTATGATAATGCATTCATAACATTTTAAACATCCTAGGTAGGATAATAGGTGTTTTATTTGCATTATACCGTTTAATTGGGGAAAGGTGCTCGGGATTGAACCCAGCTCTTCCTCGTGCTAATGAGCACATTCTGTATTACTGGGACCCTCATTTAATTTTTTGAAACAGCCCTGTGTAGGAAGTGCTGTTGTTACCTCCACTTTACAAATGAGGAACCTGAGGTTTAAAAGTTTAACCACTTGCTGGCAGTCATTTAGCTAAGTAGTGCGGGTGAGATTTGAATCCTTATATCTGAGTTCAGAGTTTAAGAATAATGCTCTTTTTAAAATCCTAATCTTGACAGCCTCAAAGGTGGATTGCATATTGATAGAGTTCATTGTCTGGAATCGTACTTTCAGGGGTGAGGTTGGACTGACTGTAGTGGCAATATATGTACAGCAAGCAACACACCAGACTGTAAAAGAAAAAAGATAAAAACTTCTTCCCACTTGCAAATTTAAGTAAATCTTGTTCAACTGTGCAGACACTTTTCTGACTGGGGTTTTATTTCTAAAACTCTTGCTGTTCTGGTTAATCTTTCTTTTTCATTCTTACCTTTTTCCTTTTAGTTTTCCCTTTTACCTGCTCACGTGTTTCCTGTCTTTCAAAATGCTCCCTCTTTCAAAAACGCTCCAGTGTATCTTCCTGGTAGGAGTTTCAGGTGCATGCTTGAATTATTTATCGCGCCCAGCCTGTGTTTTGTCAGTGGATTTGTAGAGAACTTTCTCACGGGGGCACTGTCTACTATTATTAATGATAGTTACCAGCTGATCTGAGAAGGAAGCTTAAAAACACTTGTGCTGTTTCTTGCAAACTTTAGGATAGCCTTGTAGATGTAAGAAGATGAAGGAAAGGTTTTCCTGGATATATCCTGGTTCCCAGCAGGCTGCAAGCTGTGTCAGAAGCTAGGTTGCATGCAGTAATTTCATTATGAGCCCTACCAGAGGTCTTTTTTTTCTTTTTTCTTTTTTGTTTTTTTGTAAATTTTGGGTATGCTAGAGTTAGAAATTTCTATATTGTTTCTGTCACTATCGTTTATTCCAATTAGATCAAATCTTAATGGCAGCACCGCTGCCTATGGTTGGGCAGGTTGTACACTGAACAACTCCAGGGAATGCCATTTATCTTCCTGTATAATTGCATTAGAAGCCTATACATAGGGGATACAGTTGATTTTCATTATTTATAGTGATAAGCAAATATACTGAACTGTTGCTCCTATCGGAAATATAGGCTCGGGATCCTTGAGCCTCTGATCTCAGTATTTTCATTATTTGATCATATATAGCCTTGTTTTATGTGTGTTTTTTGTTTAAACACATCTACTGTATATTGTTAACTAATACTGAATTCACAGCCAGTGACACTGCTGCACACCTGAATGAAGTATATCTGATGTGCTTACCTTTCTTCAAAGGCAAATAGATCATAGCCTTTTGTACTCAGGGACACATGCAGCATTCAGCACCTTGCGTGGGGGCCATTGGAATCCATAAAATCACAAGCAAAAAGCTCAGTGCACCTGGAGACCAGAATGTTAAATGAAATAAATAAGATGCACAGCTTAAATATTGCGTGGTTTCTCTTATCTAAGAAACACAAATTATAAATAAAGAGCAAAATAAAAGATAATAGGAAGTAAGGCGGTAGAGCTTTCACCAATGGGAAAGGGGTCAAGAGATGGGGAAAGAGGCAGAGAGGAGAAGGAGAGAGGATGAAAAATGGAATTGCAATGTGTCATGTACATGCACCAGTACCACCCAAGGAATGAAAGCATGGTGTACTGCAAATACGTACCCCTCCCCAGCACAAACACGAAAAAACCATGGTAGCACTAGATGGATGGCCAAAAGGTCACTTGTGTACAATATGAGAGCAGAAACAGGAGAGTAGACTGTTGGAATGTGTACATCTGGGTGACTCGAAATTGTCCTTCTCTGTGCACACTCTGCGCACAGTGCTTGGGGAAAGTCCTGCAGGTATTGGTTTGAGAGTTTTAGACAGCAGGCAAACTTCCAAGTACGGAACCCACAAGACATACATACTTTTTACATTAGGAATGGGGGAACCCAGAAGAGGTGTTTGGGCCTCTCATGTCAACTCCCTGCCTGTATCGGGGTTTGTTCTGAACCTAAAGAGGGTAGGCCATGCTGAAGTGGCTTCCCTGGTCCTTGACTCACTGATTTCCCTAAAGTAAAGAAAAGATGTGAAACTTACACAACAACCCAATGCTGCCTCTTACATGGTCAGAGTAAAATGGCCAGAAGCCCTTAATGGGCCTTTCTGGTGTTAAGGAATTATTTGAATCAATAATTCTTACTGTTAAGTGTTCAGTAGACAGGCTTCTTTGTGTGTGTACCTGTGTGTTTCTGTGTGCATCGGGATACACACGTGTTTCTCTCATACGTAAAGAATGGAAGAAAGAATGTGTAGCTTTTCTGGCAGAAGATAACAGATTTTTCTTTAAATTTTATTTTAAAAGGGGGTAAAATTAAACACAACAAAACAGAACAGAATGGGACATAAGAAAGCATAAATTTCAAAGC
>PVJX010018853.1:0-35806 GCA_004027295.1 Dolichotis patagonum
CCCCGGCACCACAAGTCAGACCCCTACTCGGCAGGTAAGTGGACCCGGGTTCTGCTCTGGGAAACGAGAAGGGCTGGCTGGGTAATGGCAGGAGGAGGGTGGCACCCAGGAAGCGTTCGGCTCTCTGCAGTGAGTTTACCAATGTCTCGATTACAAGCCAGGGTTGCCCAGAGAAGTATAGCAGAGCCTCGGGTGGCACACTTGGTCCGTGCTGTAATTCCAGTGGCAAACCAAACTGGACGAGAACTCGGGTTTCCCTGCAAGGTCGACCTGGACCCTAACCACTGAGTCGACTCTTTCCTCATCCAGTTTGGTTCGCAACTGGAAATGTGGGAAGAATGAAGTGAACCGGAGTCCTGCTATAATATAAGCAATAATTTAAAGCAGGTTGGGAGCAAGGTCCAGTCCTGGGCCATAGGGACTGTCACCTGGCAGGCAGTGCGAGGGGCATGCTGGGCACACTGGGCCTGAGGCTGAGAAGCCACGCAGGGCCCCCCAGGAGCTGTGCTGGTCTCTAGCCTGGTCCAGGCCGCCCTTTCCCATTCATGGGCCACCTCCCCTTTTTCCCTTCTCCAAGGACCTTACTTTTAAGTGTCTGAAAAAGGATGTCCCGGGCAGCCCCAGCTAGAAGAGGTTCCCACTGACGTCTTGTGACATGGTTCTGTTTAACCCTCAGGGCAGCACTTCCTGGCTGCAGTCTGCCTTGGGGGTGCACCAAGGGCTCTCCCTGCCTGTGAACCCAAGGGAGGCCATGAGGTGCCCTGAGCTGAGAGTTTCTGGGTGTCCTTGCTGGGAAGCCGTGCTGGGCCTGGCCACTGCACAGCTGTGCCGTTGTCACTCCAGGGCGTGCCAGTGTACCGGGCTACAGTGGGAGGCAGGAAAGAGACAGGTGACAGAGGGGCCAGCACGCAGGGAAGGCCAGGCCAGGACCTCTGCCCACCTCTGCTCTGAATCCCAGGCCTCCGCCCGGTCTCCCGAGACCTAGGACAAGGGCACCAGAAGCCATGTGGTCAGAACTCAGCTCAGGGCTGTGCGCCAAAGGATGGCTCCCCAGCATCCCGCAGAGGCCTGGCAGGTATGGATTAACCACGGGCCTAAGCTCCTGGCCTGGTGGTGCCCGCCTCTAATCCCCACACTGGGAGACCAAGCAGGACAATTCCCATGAGTTCGAGGCCAGCCTGAACCACATACTGAAACCCTGCCTCAAAAGAAACCAAAACCAGCCGGGGATGTAGTTTGCAGCACAGTGCTTGCCTGGCAAGTGCAGGGTCATAAGTTTGATTCCCAGGACCAAAAATAACAACTCGAAACAGCGTGGTGGTGCACGGCTGTCATCCCAGCACTCGGAAGGCTAAGGCAGGAGGGTCATTGCAAACTCGAGACCAGTCTGGGCTACAAAGTGAGTTCAAGGCCAGCCTGCACTGCACAGCGAGACCCTGTCTCAGAGAGACAGTCAATACTCAAACCAGCCACGGGCCTGCGGCCCGCCTGTCGCTCAGCTGAGTCTCGGCACGTGCTCCCGAAGGCGTGGCCATGGTGGGAGGCTATCGTGTCATTACCTGTGGGTTGCTGGCATTCTGGAGGGAGGGCTAGTGGAGCAGGGTGACAGTACCCAGAGGAGCACGGACAGGCTGCAGTGGGAGACCGTGTCCAGGCGAGGGACACCAGCCCCATATGCTGTGGCCCTGTACGTGCAGGAAAAGCTTCACGCTCCTCAGCAGGAGGCTGTGAGGTTGTCTTTCTGGGGTTGGGGTGAGTCCTGGCTCTGGAGGGGCCAGGAGGGCCCACGATACCTGGGCCTCTCCAAGTAGGTGCCTGAGCCCAGGGGCGCTGTGGCAGCAGGAGGGCTTGGAAGCAGGACTGAGGCGGCCAGGGCAGGGCAGGGCTGGCGTAGGGAGCCAGTGAGGCGGGAGGGGCCGGAAGCAGAGCGGGCGAAGCCCTTTGTTCTACGGGCCCTGTGGTTTATTGGCGTCGTGCAGGCAGCAAGGCCCTTCGCACGGAAGGTGAGGCAGACAATATCTGCACGTTCAGATGGGGGCACTCGCCCCCTCCAGCTCCCTGGGACCAGAGGCTGCTCCTCCCTGGAGGACGCAGCCAGCAATGACCAGAGGAGTCAGCTGTGGGGCTCCCTGGACACAGGCTGGGCACTGAGGCCCTTGCAGCCCTTGGTTGGGTGCAGGTGGCTGCAGCGCAGGACCTGTTGTAGCTGCTGTGTCCGGGTGAAGGCCAGTTCCGGGCTCTGCCGTTCTGCGGGGTGAGCAGACTGACAAGATGGGGCCTAAAGGCCCACATCACTGCCGGCGCCAGACCCCAGGTCCTCAGACAGTCCATGCCGGCCAAGCTGCGCGGAGGTGGGAGGGCCCTGGGCACAGCCATGCGGGCTTAGCAGTGTCCCTTCTGTGTAGTTAGTCCAGGGCACAAGGTAGAGCCATCTGAAAGCTTTCTTAAAAAGTGCTGGTGTGGGGCGGAGTGGCGCACGCTGGTCATCCCAGCACTTGGGAAACCAAGGCAGGAGGGTCACTGAGTGCAAGCCCGAAAGTGCAAGGCCAGCCTGGGCTGCGTGGTGGGACCTGTCTCAGGAAAGACGGACTGGTGCTGGTGCCCAGGCCCTCTGCGACCCCCAGACCAGGATGTGTGGTCTCAGTATGCAGACGGGCGTGGTGCACGGCAGGCTCCAGCCCTGGACTGACACCACGGCTCTGCACGGCCCGGGGCGTGGCTGAGCGGGGCCCACAGACTGGGGGTGATCGTGCGATCCTTACGCTCGGGCCGGGCTGGAGCACTTGTTCGTTCTGCATCCTTTCATTGTAATTCTTTCAAAGTCCAGAAGGCCCCTGACATATTATTTGTCACCTCTCCTAGGTCACCTCCGTGAAGCCCCCTCCCCGCTTATGATACATTCCCCCCAGATGCCAGCGTTCCAGAGCCTGACACACCAGTCTCCACCCCAGCAAAACGTCCAGCCCAAGAAGCAGGTAAAGGGCAGGGCCGGACCACGGCCCTCGGGGCCAGCTGTGGGCTGAGGCTGAGGGTGCCCTCCTGCCTAACTGGCCACTGCCCGTGCCATCCTAGGAGCTACGCCCACCCTCGGTGGTCCAGCCCCAGCCCCTGGTGGTGGTGAAGGAGGAGAAGATCCACTCACCCATCATCCGAAGCGAGCCCTTCAGCCCCTCCCTGCGGCCGGAGCCCCCCAAGCACGCGGAGAGCATCAAGGCCCCAGTCCATCTGCCCCAGCGTGAGTGTCCCCTGCCCCCGAGGACTGTGCACCCCACCCCCGCCAGGGTGAGCGCCCTGGGCCCACAGGCTGCTTGTGTTCTAGGGCCTGAGATGAAGCCTGTGGACGTCGGGAGGCCTGTTATTCGCCCCCCCGAGCAGAACGCACCCCCTCCAGGGACCCCTGACAAGGACAAACAGAAGCAGGAACCGAAGACGCCAGTGGCACCCAAAAAGGTAGAGGTGGTAGACCCACGGGTGTCCTGAGCACCTTGCTAGGACCTTTAGGCACCGCAGGCACCTCACTTGTCCCCTGCCGCCTCTACCCTGCAGGACCTAAAAATCAAGAACATGGGCTCCTGGGCCAGCCTGGTGCAGAAGCATCCGACCACCCCGTCCTCCACGGCCAAGTCATCCAGTGACAGCTTCGAGCAGTTCCGCCGGGCGGCCCGGGAGAAGGAGGAGCGGGAGAAGGCCCTGAAGGCTCAGGCCGAGCACGCGGAGAAGGAGAAGGAGCGGCTGCGGCAGGAGCGCATGAGGTGGGTGGGCTGGGGCCGGCCCGGGCGCAGGGCTCCCAGCCCACCCCAGGCCCCGGCTGACGGCCCCCTCTGCCCAGGAGCCGAGAGGACGAGGACGCGCTGGAGCAGGCGCGGCGGGCCCATGAGGAGGCGCGCCGGCGCCAGGAGCAGCAGCAGCAGCAGCAGCGCCAGGAGCAGCAGCAGCAGCAGCAGCAGCAGGCGGCCGCAGTGGCCGCGGCAGCCGCCCCCCAGGCCCAGGGCTCCCAGCCCCAGTCCGTGCTGGACCAGCAGAGGGACCTGGCCCGGAAGCGGGAGCAGGAGCGGAGGCGCCGGGAGGCAGTGAGTTGGGGGCCCCCCGCGGGGCCACGGGGCGGGCACCCCCTGGAGGAGCCAGCAGGTGGGCCGGGCCGGGCTGGGCAGGCCATGCCACACCTGGGCGCAGGGCTGGCAGGCTCTCGGGGGCCGGCCACAGCAGTGCGGGTGGCCCGCCTCACTCTTCCTCCTCCTTCCTTCGCAGATGGCAGCTACGATCGACATGAATTTCCAGAGTGATCTGTTGTCAATATTTGAAGAAAATCTTTTCTGAGAGCACCTCGGTGGCTTCTGACTGATTTTCTGGCAAAACGTTGACTCTCCATAGTGTTAGGGGCGGCAGTGGAGGTGGTCACAGCGGCCAGGGTGTCTCTGGGCCTGGCCCTCCTGCATGCTACGCCCGGGGCAGGCCTGACGGGCAGCTGAGGATCGCAGAGCCCATCTGCCTTACAGCCAGCTGGACGGACGTCCCACCGCCCGCCGCCTCTGCACAGGACGTCGGCTCAGCGCGCGCCTTGACCCCAGCAAGTGCCGGCTGGACCCACGGCCTGCGTCCCCGTGGGGGGCAGGGGCCCTCTTTTCCGCCAAATGTCTACACAGTATACACAGGACATTGTTGCTGCCGCCACCGTGACTGGTTTTCTGTCCCTGAGAACGTGCCGTCGTGACGTCCCGCCCATTGGGAGCCTCCACGCCCCACCTCGCTTCCCGCCCTGGCCCAGGGCGGCCCGTGGGGGCTGGAGCGGGCGGGCACCGGCGTACCCCCTGCTGGCACTGACTTTGCCTTGATCAGACCCCTCCCCCACAAGCCTTTAATGGAGAGCCGCTCTGTAAGTGTTCGCTTGTGCAAAAGGGAATAGTGCCGTGGAGGTGTGTGTGTGTCCATGGCAACTCGGCCGCGGTGGCCGTCTGCGCGGGGGCGGGCCTTGCCCGGAGTGAGGCCACCAACCAAAGTCAGTCCCTTCCCACCTGTGTTTCTGGTTTTTTTTTCTATATATATATATTTTTTGTTGTTGGATTCTATTTTATTTTTAATCCTCTCTTCTCCAGACACAATGGCACTGCTTGTTTCCGAAAAGGTGTGATCGTCTCCTGGCGCAGCGGCCCACCGCACGGTGGGTGGTGTGTGACCGTGGCTGTACTGTATAGTGAGCATAGCTGGCATCCTCCACGTTTGTTGGTGACTCCACCAAACTGGTGTAAAAAAAAATTTTTTTTCAAAAAATTCCATAAAAAAAGATGAAAACAAAAATAAGCCCACCTATATTTTACACTGCGAACTTCGTTAGTCTATTTTTAATTATAAATCCTGAAGGCTGAAACTTCGTTTCCTTTCCCTCAGTGCCCATTTGTTGGCTTTTCTTTGTTTTTTAATGTCAAATCTGTTTTTTTACCACGAAAGGCAGGGCCTGGGGACAGGTAGGCCCCGGGTGTTGATAGGGGTGCTGGAGGCTGCGGCGGGGGTCCCCCTGCCCGGCCCAGCGGCTACTGCTGCCCAGGCCGCCTTCGCGTGTTGTGTTGTGTTCCGCTTTTAACAATTGGAGCCCTTGGTGAGCGTACGTGTGCCATGAGAACCCACTCTACACCACAACGCTGGTGCCGCAGTGTTGGCCAAACTCGGAGTCACTGACTGGCTTGACTTTCATACGGTGAATATGCATTTGGTCTGTACTGATCATGGAATAAACACATCTCTCTTTTTTAATGCTGGCGTCTCCCTGACATTTCTTTGTGAACCAACTGTGGCCTCGCCCCGAGGCCACCTGAGCATGAGGACTGAGGGCCGCAGCCACAGGGACCCTCCAGTGGCTTCTGCCCCGCCTTTCCCGACAGGACCTTCTCAGGCTCACAGCTGCCACCCAAGCCGGAGCGGTGACAAAGCCCAAATCCACCTTTCCCGGGACTGCGGCCAAGGTGGGGACGTGTGCCGGCAGCACCCTGGCCAAACTCCAGGCTCTGCTCGGATTTGCCCTCCTCCAGTTTGGTCCCCATGCCCCAGAGGACTTGGGCCACTTCCACCTTGGTTGCCTCCACCTAACTCCTTTTCATTTAAGCTCAGGGTTAACCAGATACTCTTAGGTAAGTGTCCATTTCCCCAGAAAAGGTCTTCGAGCACACGCCGTCACCTGAGAAAGCCGTAGGTGGCTTCTCTGCCTGTGTGCCTGCCCCGGCACAGCATGGCTGGCACCCACAGCACTCACCGGGACGCGAGCTCAGCACGTAACCGCACGCGTGCAGAGACAGGCGCATTGAGGCGCTCTAGCACCGTTCACACGTTCACATCACCCTTTGTCAGCCAGAAAGGCTCTTTGCTGTCTCGGGTCTGGGTCTGTCACACCTCCCAGTGAGGGTGGCCTGTGGATCCAGCCACTGCCCCCACCGGCACCGCACGCTTCCTTGATGTCCCTGACGACCCCGGGCACTCCACACACCACCCGGCCAGTTCAAAGGCGACACAGTCGGTACTGCGGGGTTGCTCCCATCTCACCCCCGCCCCTCTCTGTTCCCTGTTTTGTTGAGAAACTTCCCCGGCTTGGGTCCAAGTGTTGGGCCAGAGAGATACTCTTCTCCGCACCTTCCTGCTAACGGTTTAATTCTGCCATGGCCTTCGCACCTCCCCGAAGGTGTTTCTCTAACTGGGTTGTAATTAGAACGGGATCTATTTAATTTCTCTGGCCATTTATCCAGTCTCTCCTACAGTACTAGAAATCTTAGTCTTATACAAGAGTAAGAGGTGTGTACGAGCCCCCACTGTACTGTATGCACGGATCGCTTGGCCAATAATTGTCAGTAAATCTGAGACTTGTATTAAAACACTTTAGACATTTGTAGAAGGGAATTCATAGACTTCACTTATATACTAAAGGTTCTTTTTTTTTGTGCAGTTCTCATTGCAAAAATAAACATTTGTACTGAACGTAAAGTTACCCTCCTGCGAGTACAGCTGTCTTTTTGAGGGTAAACTGGGAGGCTGTGGTGGGGTGGGCTGCGCTGTGTTCTGGAGTTGGAAGACGCCCACCAACCGTGCAGCCACAAGAGGGGACTCAGGAAAGGTCCTGGCAGGTTGTCAGATGAAGGGCTGGGGAGAGAGGAGGCAGGCTAACAGAAAGCTAAGGAGTTAAATCTCAGGAGAGTGAAAGGTACTTCAATAAAGGCAGTGTGATCCAACTCTGAGATCCACTGTTTACCGGGGTAGAAAAATAGGAACGGGCATTCGACTTTACCTAGCAACCCGTAGTTTTGTTTTGAGACACCGTCTCGCTGTGTAGTTCGGGCGGGCTCGAACCCACTGTGTAGCCCAGGCTGGCCTTGGACTCAAACGGATCCTCCTACCCCAGCCTCCCAAGCTCTGGGACAACAGGCATGCGCCACCGTGGCTGGTCTCATGGGTTTAATTACGGACTCGGGACAGTATGTCTAGTGGGCAGATAATGCAATAGTGTGTGGGTAACTGGAAGAAGGGCCGGTGGGTGATGTGAAAATCAGAGTTCAGAGTTAAAGGAAACCATGCTCGGTGGTAATTCATGTCAGCACCTCAGTGGATCATGTTCCAAATGAGTCAAGAAAGGAAGAATGCACTCCTGATAACCTGTCTTATCGATCAGAAGCGATTAGGGGCCTGCGGGCTGGCGCCAGGCTGCTGTGTTTATCAGTCCTGGATTGCTGTTCAACCAGATGTGTGACATCAGACACATGACTTTATCCCCGAATTTCAGGTTCTTGACTTGTACTGAGGGTGTAACCAATACTGTCTACCCCTGATGTCCCTTCCGGGACACAGGTCCCGGAAGAAAACGTTGCAACATAGAAGAAACTGGTTCTCTGCTTGAAGGGATTTCCCCATCATGCTCTGCTCCGCCCTGCCCAGCCTCGACTCCTTTTTGTCAGATGCTGTGACTCAGTTAACCCAGCTTGCTTCCAGCGAGCATCAAAGCCGGACCGACCTCCTCTCTAGGAACCGGGATCCCTCCTGCCTCTGCCACCATCAGCCACCCGGACCACGACACCTGCCAGGTGGCACCGGGACCAGGATCGAGCGCTCGCATGCCGATGGCTGCCGCGGTCCAGGAGGGCTGTAAGGACCCCGTGGGGCCGGGGCCTCCGGACCCGTCTCTGGAATCCCAGCTGGATGAAGGAGGTGCTGCTGGGTCTCTCGAAGCCAGGCGGGGGAGGGAAGCACGCGGAGCGCGGGGGCGGCGGGGCTCCCGCGCGCCCGGGCCATAGGGCAGTAGCATCGCCGGCCCCTCTTCCGCCTTCGGGCCGATCCGACCCGCCGTATTGAATCGGGCTGGGTCCCCGGACTTACTGCCCAATCCCAAGCAAACCCTCCACCCATTGGGCCAGCCTCCACCCTTAACCGCCCAATGGTAGGCCCTGGCTCGAGGCCACGCCTACCTCCCCGCCCCCCCGCAGGAGCCACGCCTCCGGCCTCACACGCCCCTGAGCCAATCGGCTCCCCCTTCCCCGCCCTTAAGCCGCACCGCCGGGGCGCAGGCCCCGCCCCCCGCACGAGGCCCTCGGGTTCTCCCCAGCCGGTTCTTCGGGGCCGCCCCCACCTGCAGCTCCAGTGCCGCGGGCTCCGCCCCGCGCCTTGGCAGGTAGCGTGGCCCGGGCGCTGCGAGTCCCGGGCGGAGGCGGTTCCCGTCTAAGCCGTCTCTCGTTGTCCTCCCGCAGCTCAGCCCGCCAGCGCCCGCGTCCCCAAGGGGTCCCGGCCGGTAGGCGGCGGGCCCCCCGCGGCCGACCCCTCTTCGCCGCTGCTGCCGGCCGGCCCGGCTGGCTCCTCGGCCGACGGCGCCATGCCCGAGCTGGTGGTGAGCGCGCTGCTGGCGCCGTCGCGCGCCTCGCTGAAGCTGCTGCGCGGCCTGCTGTGGCTGCTCGTGTACTCCGCGGCCGCGGTGGCCGCCGCCGTCTACGGCTGCATCGCGCTCACGCACGTGCTGTGCAGACCCCGGCGCGGCTGCTACGGGCGCCCGCGCTGCGCGGCGCCCGCCTGCCTGGTGGACCCCTCGCTGGGCGAGCACGGCTTCCTGAACCTCAAGGTGCGCGGCGGGGACTGCCGGGGGAGGTCGAGGCGGCGCTGGCCCAGCCGGATGGTTCCACCCCAAGCAGGGTGGGCGGGGGCCTGGGAGGGAGGACGGGGTCCCAGGCCTCAAGGGCTGCCCTCCTGCAGAGCTCGGGCCTGCGTCTGCACTTGGTCTCCGCTGGTCGCGGCAACGGGCCCCTCATGCTGTTTCTCCACGGCTTCCCTCAGAACTGGTACTCGGGGACCCCGGGGCCTGGAGAGAGGGGACTGGGGCGAGGTGGAGCCCGACTCTAGGCGGAGAAAGGGCCCAGAGTCGCCCTGGGGATGCAGAGCAGCCAGGGTCCCGATGGGCATGGAAGCGGGCAGGGGCTGCCCCAGGATGCCCAGGACTTATCTGTAGGCCCTGACCCGGGGTTGCCCCATCCTGGCTTCCGGAGAGACCAGAGCTAGGTGGTGTCACCAAAGATCCCTGCTGAGTATAGGGTGGAGGGGCAGCCGTGGGCCCTGACTCAACCTCCCCTGTGTCCCCTCCCACCGCGCAGGTTTTCCTGGCGCCACCAGCTCCGGGAGTTCCAGAGCCATTTCCATGTCGTGGCTGTCAACCTGCGTGGCTATCTCCCCTCGGAGGCGCCAAAGGACGTGGACTGCTACACCACAGACCTGCTGATGGCTGACATCCAAGATGTCATCTTGGGCCTGGGTGGGGGCCGGCCCCTTTCCTTCCCAGAAATGCACACACACCTCTTCCTCCGTCTCCCCTGCGCTCGTGCCATGCCTGCCTGGCACCTTACACCAGCACGTCTGTCTCCTAGGTTACTCCAAGTGCATCCTCGTGGGCCACGACTGGGGCGCCGTCCTCGCCTGGAATTTTTCCATCTATTTTCCCTCCCTTGTTGACCGGATGGTAGTGGTCAGTGGCCCCCCTGCGTCGGTTTTCCAAGGTGTGTCCAGCGTGCTGGTGGGGAAGTGCCTGTGTGCTGGGTCACCTGGGCGGTTTAGTTCTCTCGGTTCTCCTGTTAGCATACCAGGGATTCCCTCCCTGTGGTGCTCTTCAATCCAAAGTCAAAGACAAGCCGAGCATGGTGGCACACGCCTGTCAGCCCACCACTCGGGAGGCTGAGGCAGGAGGGTCCTTGTGAGTTCAAGGCCAGCCTGAACCTCACAGCGAGACCCTGTCTCAAAAAACAAAACAAAATCAATGACAGAGCTGTGAGTGGTGACACACACTTGTCACCTCAGCTGCTCTGTCATCTCAGCTGCTGGAATGAGTAAGATAAAATCAGAAGTTCAAAGCCAGCCCAGGCAACTTGGCACCATCTTGTCTGGAAATAAAAAGTTTTAAAACTGCTGAGGATGTAGGTCAGTGCTCTCTGGGTTCAAACCCCAATACTGCAATAAACAGAGTCAATGAGAGAACACTAAGAAGTCTTCCACGTCCTGGAGCAAGTTGAGTGTCCCTTATCGGAAATGCTTGGGACCAGAACTGGGGGTATACGTTAGTGACGGGAAACTCGTGGAGTTTGCCCAAGAAAGACCTGAGATTAGATCCCCAGCACACACACGCTCACACTCACTCACACACCCATGTAGGACCAGAAGTGTTTCAGGTTTCATATTGTTTGAAATATTTGCACACACTTAATGAGTTAGCTTGCCATGACGGGGTTTAAGTCTAACATGAAATAAGCCTCCATAAATTTACAGAGTATTTTTAATAACTTTGTGGGAGAAAAGTTTGTACTCATACATTGAAACATCAGAGGCAGGTAAGAAATTTTCCACTTGTAGCATCCCCTCGACACTCAAAAATTTTAGATTTCCGGGGCTGGGGATTTAGCTCAGTGGCATAAACGCCTGCCTTGCAAGCGTGTGGTCGTGAGTTTGATCCCCGGTACCGATTAAAAAAAAAAATTTAGATTTAGTGGGGATATAGCTCAGCAGTGTAAGTGGCTGCCTGGCAAGCATAAGGTCCTGAATTTGATTCCTGGCACCAAAGAGAACCAAAAATTTAAGATTTTAAATTCGGGCATGGTGGTGCATGTCTGTAATCCTAGTACTTGGGAGGCTGAGGCAGGAGGATCGACATGAATTCAAGGCCAGCCTGGGCTACGTAGTGAAACCTTGTCTGGAAAAACTCAAAATTTTTTTTGGATTTTAGAGCGTTTCACATTTAAGATTTTTAGATGAGGGATATGCAGCCTGTAACAAAAGCCTCTGACAAAGAGCCTGCATACCGTAACCCACACAGGGGTTTGGGGGTTGGGAGTTCTCTCTCTCTGTGGGTGTGGGTGTGGGTGTTTTGTTGTGGTGTTGGGGCTTAGATGGGGCCTCATCATGCTAAGTACACGCCTCCAACCCGTACTGCTTGATTTCATCTTGACTGACTGACTCACTGATTTGCTGTGCTGGGGACAGAACCCTGGGCCTTGCACATGCTAGGAAAGTGACCCTGGGCCACGGCCTGTCCCTTCCTTGATTTTAAATCCCAGCATGGCCTGCAATCATAACTCTGTCCACCCTTGCCCTCCCGCCCTCCCTCCATCTCCTCCCTCTGTTGTCTGTCTGTCTGTCGCCTCCTCTAGACTGTCAGCTGCCTGATGGCAGTTTTTCTGTCTCATTCACTGTGTTTCCAGGGTCCCAGCAGGACCTGGAACACAGAAGGTGGTGCTCAATAAATGTTTGTTGAATGAAGCAAAAAAAGTGCCTTGACAGGAGGGGCACCCTGGAGCTGCAGAGGGGTGCAACCCCATTGGCAGGGCGGGGTGCTGGGGCCTGGGCCAGGCCCTGAGGCCTTCGTTCGACCCCGAGGCCTGTGTGCTGGCGGTCCGTGCGGGGATGTAGGGTTCCCCCACCCCAGCTCCCCTCCTCTCCCTCCCAGACTACTGCATTCGCCACTTCGGCCAGTTCTTCAGGTTGAACTACATGTTCCTGTTCCAGCTCCCCAGGCTGCCGGAGAGGCTGCTGTCCATGTCCGACTTCCAGGTGCGGTGGGGTGAGGGCCGGGGGCCGGGGGCAGCGGGGTGGACCCGGCGGACTGAGTACTGCAGCCGGGCCCTGCCGCTGCCCAGGTCCTGAAGAGCTCGCTCACGGGCCGCAAGACGGGCATCCCGCGCCTCACGGCCTGGGAGCTGGAGGCTTTCCTGTACGGCTTCTCTCAGCCCGGCGGCCTCACGGGGCCCATCAACTACTACCGCAACGTCTTCAGGTGAGGCCAGACCCGGGCGGGAGCTCGGGAGAGTGGCAGAGGTGCGGGCTGGGGGCGTTGTCTGCCTGACCGTCCGTCTCCATCACAGGAACCTGCCCCTGGAGCCCCAGGAGCTGGCTGTACCCACACTGCTGCTCTGGGGGGAGAAGGACCCCTACTTCGAGGTGGCCTTGGTGAGGGCCATCGAGAGCCGCTTCGTGCCGGGCCAGCTGGAGGCCCACGTCCTGCCCGATGCGGGACACTACATCCCGCAGAGCCACCCCCGGGAGATGCACCAGCACATGTGGGCCTTCCTGCAAGACCTGCTGGCCCCGCGCCCACCGCCCGGGGCTGCCTGGGCCGGGGGCCAGGGCCACGCACACATGCAGGACACCCAGCAGCCCCTGCGCTCACACCCCGGTGCGGGCGTGTGCGTGTGTGAGGGAGAACTCTGACCGGGCAGCTGGGCACCCCTCCTCGTGCTGAGACCGAGTATCCTCCCTCCCCTTGCCACGGGGGGCCTCCCGAGGCCGCACAGCCGTATACTCTGACCTCCCTGTCCCCCGCTTCCATCTGGAGCCCGGGTCTTAAGTTTTCTTCCGCACTGAATCCAGGGCATCAGTGCTTGGCACAGGCAGACCTTCCCCTCCGGTGTGAATCCACCCAGACGGAATCCAGTGGGAAACCAGGGCTTCTGTCTCACTGCCCTACTTCAAGGGCCCACTTGTCACAGGGGTGCAGAAAAGCCCGTTCAGCTGGGTGTGGTGGCATTCACGGGTCATTCCAGCACTGGGAGGCCGGGGCAGGAGGGACAGTGTGGGCTCAGGGCCAGCCTGGAATATGTAGCAAGACCCTGTCTCAAAGAAAGGTTTCAGCCGGGCGTGGTGGCACACACCTGTCTTCCTAGCACTTGGGAGGCTGAGGCAGGAAAATCACAAGTTGGAGGCCAGCCTGAGCTACAAAACGAGTTCAAAGCCACTCTCTGTCTCAAAAGGTTTCACTAGACAGTGGCAAGGAGGGTGTCCCTGGTTTAAGAGCAGCATGGCACCTCACCAAGGCAGGCCCCTCGTGGGCAGGCGGGTGGGTGCACAGACTGCACCCGGGCCCTGCTCCCCGTCAAGGCCACGGTGCAGTCAGCTCACCTGCGCTCCCCACAGCCTGGGCTGACCCGTCTTTGAGCCCCGGGAAAACTGCTCTGGGATCTTTAGGATGGGTTTTGGGCTCGGCCCAGGCAGGCACCAGCCACTAGGATGCTTGGCTTCCAATCAGCCCACGTTTCCAGAAGTCCAAAGGGTTTTGTGAGTGGCCGGCAACCACACAGTGCCAAACTGGTCACCACGTCGACTTCTCTCCCCCTGGTTTTGCTCAGCCTCTTGGGCAGTGTCAGCACCTGCAAACTGAGGATTCGGAAGACCTGAAAAATACTTCCTGTTAACCGGATGTGGAGGCACAAGCCTGTAATCCAGCACTCTGGGAGGCTGAGGGAGGAGGATCCCAAATTCCAACCCAGACAAGGGCATCTTAACAAAATCCTTTCTCAAAATAAAAAACATAGAAATAACTGAAGATTCAATCCCTAGTTCTCTCCACCCAGGAAGGACTGGGATGAGCCTGCCTGCGTGTATCTTTGTTGCCCTCCCTTGTCCTCCAAAAGACCTGCTTTCTCTCTCCACGGGTGCTGCATTGTGTTAGTTCCCAGGCAGAGTTCAGGTAAAGCTCACAGTGGGGGCCGGATGGGGTGCTCTAGCCCCGGGAACGTTCAGAGGCCTGTCCAGGGCGGGAAGGCGCTCCGGCTCCCCGCATAAGAAGGTGGAGGCCAGCGGCTGCTGGGAGTTTGGACCCGGTTCTCAGGGAGGCTTTCAGCCGGGCAGGGACACGGTTTGCATTCTGAAGAGCTCCCTGCGGCGGCCGCACGGTCCCGGCAGAGCGCAGGCGGGCGGGAGGCAGGCGAAGCAAGGGCCCCTCTGGGCAGGAGCCGCTGGGACCGGACCTGCTCTCCCACCCTGCAGGGTGGGCGCCGTGGGAGGGGGGCCTGGGCCTGGGCTGGAGGTCTGGGCAGAGGAAGCCTGCGGGCAGGATGAGGACGGCCGGCGTCCAGCAGGCCGAGAGGCTGGCGATGGTTGCTGAGGTGACGGGGGAAGGGTCGATGGTTGACCGGAACGGGTAGCGGTTGTCTGGGTGACTGGAGGGGCCTAAGCAAAGGCTGACGGGAGGGCTCGGGCAGTTGCCGGGACGACCCGGGTCCGCGGACGGTTGCCAGGGTAACCAGAAGGCGCTGTCTTCCGCCTTCCAGGTAGCGGGCCAGAGGAAGGCGGGGATCTTGGGAGAAGCGATCGCGTTGATTGGGCGGAGTTCAGGAGAGTGGCCCAATAGAAACTCACATCACGGCCCAGGCGCGCCTCTCCCAGCCGTAGCCAATCAGAGGGCGCCTTTCTTCCGGCACCAAGGCTGGGCGTGCGCCTCACTTTGGGCGGGAGCGGAGAACTGCAGAGCTACCTCAGGGACTCAGGGGCTCGGGCTGGCTCTTCGCTCTTGAGCCTCTGTCTCCAGACCACGTTCTAGCACTCGCCATTCATTCATTCGTTCATTCATCGTGCACTCACTCACTCACAGGCTCACCCGTTCATTATTCACACTCACCCATTCGTCCCACTTCGCATCATTCTCCCATTCCTTCATTCACCCGCCCATTCATTCATCCACCCACTCACTCGCTCGTCTCTTCGTGCTACCAGCTCTACGCGGCTGTCCCCGTCCTGGAGGAGGGCGAAGAGTCTCTTTCCAGCTGCCAACCCGGTGTGGTCAGGCTCCAGTGACCCGGGGGGAGGACAGAGGGATGGGAAGCAATCTGGAGGAGGCGGTGTCGAAGATAAACTTTGCACACACACAGAAGTGCACCAGCCTACACACGCCTCCCACGCACGGGTGATTTATCATTTTTGAGAGAGAAGGAGGAAAGCGTGGGACAGGAAGATGCCAGCCAGGAAACGCCTGGGACAGCTCTTTGAGCCTGAAATTCCGTGGGAGGTGGTGAAGGAGCCAGACCAGGGGGGAAATGTGGAGGCTGGCGCGGGAAGGACATGGAGGCGAGGCCGGGGCCACGGAGAATGAGGAGCCAGTTCAGGTGCTGGGGCCGGAGCAGAGGCACAGAGAAAACACGGAGGGAAGTTCTGGGCGTGTGGGTGGGAACATCTAGAAACGTCTGGGGCGAAGACACCGAGAGATGGCCCAGCCTGCAGCATCGGTGGGGCGGGAGACAGTTGGAGTCTGTTTGTTTGTTTTTCGGTCCCAGAGATCAAACTCACAACCTCGTGCTTGTCAGGCAGGTGCTTGGCCGCTGAGCTACATCCGTGGCCCTAGGAGTCAGTTTTTAATAACTAAGGCTCACCCGAGACTGAAGCCTGGGGCCCCCACCTCTGGAAGGCAGGCAGAAGAGAGGCCCCAGAGGCAGCGCACACAGCAGGCAAGTGGCCGCCCAGCAGCGAAGGGCGGACGGGTCCAGCAGCTCGCGGTTCAGAGCATCTTGAGAGCCAGCCCTCAAGCTGGAGACTGAGCCACGCAGAGCCCTGAGGGTCGGGGACGGCGGCATTCTCCCCCATCCTCCCGGGAGGAAGCCAGGGCGGTGGCAGGGCACCGAGGGCTTGGCTGCTCAGAGTGGGCTGAGCAGGGGTGGAAGGGGACGCCAGGAACCCCAGCCGGGGCCACACCGACGCCGCATTCAGACGGGAATTCCAGGCAGGTTTGCTACAGGGGTGGGGCACCGGGTCCGCGTTGGGGAAACCCACAGGGACTCATGCAACGCCCAGAGGCCAGTGCCCACTGGCCTGCCTGGCTCCTCCTACCAGAGGAGGGGAAGGAAGAGAATCTCCAGAGCTCAGAGCAGGGCTGGTGTGCACAGCGCCCTTGGTCAAGGGACACGGGCAGTGGAGTGACCTTGCGGGAAGGGACCTAGGAGGACTCACGTCCCTGCCTCACTCTGCCAGCTTCACCCTCCGCCATCGACCCCTATAGGCCAAACTCACCTGGAAGCCGGAGGATGGGGACACGTGGGAGGACCCTGGAGTGGAGCAGAGAAGGGGACAGCGGAGAGGGCATAGGGGACACAGAGCAGGGAGAGGTGACAGGCTGGGTCCTGACGCGTTTGTCCGACACAGCCATCACGGCTGAGAGAGAGCAGGTGCCCGTCACGCGTGAGGGCCTGGATTTGATCCCCGGCGCGAGGAAAATGAAAAGTTATTTCGCCGCCACTGCCTCTGGTTCTGTGTTAGGCCGGGGGACCCAGCGTGGAGCATGGCAGATGCCCTGGAGCCGGCATCTGCAGAGCTGGGGCCAGGGAGGGCTATGCGAAGGGGTCGGACCCCAGACAGAGGTGGCCAAGTCCCGATGGCTTCCCCGGGAGGCAAAGGAGCAGGTCTTTCAGAGCGACGGACCCACGCTGCTCGGCTGTCCGAAGTTCCAGCTCTCTGTCTTCCCTCTGCTCGCTGTGCTAGAAGGGCAGTGAGGGGCCGCACCCTGAGCTGCGCCCCCAGCCCTTTGTACCTGGTGATCAGGGTCCTGCCAAGCTGCCCAGATGGGACTCTTTAAACTTGCAATCCTCCTGTCTCAGCCTCCCTCCGTGATGGGATGACAACTACACCCAGTTTCTGTGTGTGTGTGTGGGGGGTGCTGGACATAGAACCCAGGGCCTCACACATGCTAGGCGAATGCTCTACCACGGACCTCATACTAGCCCGGCAGGCGCTGTGCCGCTGAGCTATATCCCCAGCCCACCTAGAGGTTTTGGTGCTAAGATTCTCTCCCAATTCCCAGGCTGAAATCTCTCCTTTCTCCCCTCCCCCACACACTTCATCTCATCTGCGGAGCTCTTAGGTCTTTGCCTTCTTGTTTTGTGTTTTGAGCCACCTCTCTCTACAACGAGGCCTGCTACCAAGTAAGTGGGTAGTCAAGACATGTTTGTTGAATGACTAAATGAAAGTGAGAAGAGCTGGAGAGTCAGCCTCGGCCGCCAGGCTGTTTCGGTTTTTTGGCCTTTGGGGCGTATAAGAGGGGGGATCCTGCTCCTGGGAACGGGGAACAGCCTGCATGAAGGCTGCCAACTGGGAGAAGCAGGAAAGGAGGCTGAGAAGGGGTGGGGAGGTGGGAAGGGGTGTGGGGGGTCTCACATCAGTAAGCCACGCGGAAGCAGCGCCAGCGGGCCCGACTTGGTCCCCTGGCCGTGGGCCACTCCCTGTGAACCCAGGCAGCCCTCACCCTGCTGGGTCCCCCGGGCTCCCATCGCCGGCACCTGGGCGGGAGGAGGACCTGGTCCTGCGGGCCCAGAGGCCAGGCCCAGGCCCGGCCGTTCTCAGGTTCCCGGTCAGCGTGCGCAGCTGCGCCTTGGCCTGGCCCCAGGTCCCGCGTCCCCGGGGACTGAGCTCATTCCGGAGAAATGCAGTCCTCGGCCAAGGCGGCCAGCAGGGGCCGGGAGGGGCGGGAGCCCAGCCCACCGCACTGGGAACCGGGCGGCTGCGCTCAGCGTGGGAATGAACACGCCGCACCCGGGCCAGTGCTGTGGCCGCAGAGGGGGACCCCAACATCCCCAGCCCGCCTTCACCCACGGCCGGAAGCCACCTCGGTAAACCAGCAGAGCCGCGGCCAGCAGTTCCTGCTCAGCCAAACGAGTGTCTCCGGGGCTTGGGTTTCTTTTTTTTGGTTCCATTTGGAGACGGGGAGCTCAGCCCTGCTGTCCGTTGTGGAGGGAACACGCCCCCTCCGTGTCACTGCACAGTGAGGCGGGAACCTTCTTCCTCAGCCTGTTCCCCAGGGAGCCCCTTAGGAGCAGGGTGATCCAGGGAGGCAGAGGGGCCCCGCCTGGGGAGGACCTCCTGGGGCAGATCCTTGGATGAATCAGAGACCCCAGCCACAGGCACGGGCCCCGGGGCTGTGGGAGGGGGCTCGTGTGGGAAATAGCGGGGATTCCCGACAACCAGAATGTAGCTGAGGGAGGCGGGGTACTGAGGGTGGACTCCAGGGCTACCAGGGCCAGGCACATGTCCCAGCACTGAACTGCACCCCCAGCCCTTTCTATTCTTTAATTGAAAAAAACCTTTATTATTTATGATTGATTTCTTGCCAGCACTCGTGAGGCTGAGGCAGGAGGATCGCTGTGAGTTCAAGGCCAGCCCGGCATAGGAGGATCCTGTAAACTGACAAAAACATTTTTAAAAATACTGAAGTTTTTATTCTACAACAGGCTCTCTCTTCAGCCACCTGAGCTGCAAGGCTGGCTTGAATTTGTGATCCTCCTGCCTCAGCCTCCCGAGTAGCTGGGATGACCATGCGTGCCCCACAGGTGGCCTGACAGTGTATTTTGGTGGTGGTGATGGGGGTAGGTTTTACTTTTTCCTTTTTCGGGTTTCTGTTTTGAGATGTCAGGCGTGCGTGGAAGGGCTTATCTGACGAGCACGTGTTTGCGGCTGGTCGCTGCTCAGGAAGGGAACCCACGTGCTTGTATCAGCAGAGAAAAGAGCCCGGACCAGGGCGGAGAGCGAACGGGGCTGCGGAGGAGCGGGAGCCAGAGAGACGGGCCTGCTCGGGGGCGGGCGTGGCCTGCGGGGCCCAACAGCTGGCTGCCCAGGCCGTGGGGCGTGGGTTTCCCCGGCCGATGGCACAGGAGGAACTTGGGCCCTGCCGCCCCGTGGGCCGCCTGACTCAGCACCTCGCCTGAATCAGCGTGTGTCTCTCTTCCCTGTCTTTTTCTCAGCCCAACCTTCACCCCACTTTCCCACTGCACCCCTCTGGCCTGGAGTCACTCAAACTCAGGTTCAAATCTCAGCTCTTGCCCGGATGGTGGCGCCCGCCTGATATCCCAGTACTTGGGAGGCCGAGGCAGGAGGATCCATGAGTCTGCGATCAGCCAGGCTGCGCAGAGAGACCATCTCCAAAGACGGAGAACAAAAGCCACCTCGCTCTTGGGTCAGAGATGTGGCTCAGCACAGGGCATCAGGCTGGCGAGGCAAGTTAGTGACCTACCAAGACGGTCTCAAAAGATAAAAACGGCTGGGAAAGTAGTTCAGCGGTAAAACATCCCAGGGTTTAATCCAAAGCATAAAACCAAAACCAAAAGCAGCTTGATGGGCGCCGTGGTGTCTACACAGTCTCATCGTGTCTCCCTACAGGATTCAGAGTAAAAGCGGAGAATAAACTGAATGCCGTGGGTGCACACCTGTAATCCTAGCACTCAGGAAGCTGAGGCAGGAGGATCATGAGTTTGAGACCAGCCTGCCTGGCTACCTAGGGAAACCCTGTATCTGTAAAGGGGTGGGACTTGGGGCTCTATCTCAACTAAGTCAGAAGAAACCGGCCAACATCCTTGGAAAAAACTGACCCCACCTCTGCAAAAATGCCCAGGTCGTGAAAGAAAGAGGAACTCAGTCAGCCTGGAGGAGACCAGGAGAGGGGCGGATAGGACGCGGTGTGATCCAAGGGCCAATCACAGGTCAGCAAAGAAACACAGCAAAACAGAGGCCGCCAGCACACTGCACAGGGGCTGGGGGTGATAACCAGGGTGCATGTGTGCAGGAGGAGGCCTGATCTCAGAATACAGGCAGAGAAGTACCTGGGGGGCAGGGGACATCACGCTTGCCCTCAGAGGAGCCAGGCAGGTGTGGTGACGGACACCTGTCATCCCAGCATGGAGGAGGCTGAGGCAGGAGAATCACCAAAAATTCAAGGCCAGCCTGGGTTACGTAGCTCAAGGTCCTGCCTCAAAATCAAACAGTTGAGCCAAACAAAGAGAAAAATATAAAGAGAGAGGCACACAGAGACAGAGAGACACAGAGAAACAGAGATTGAGAGACAATTGTAAAGCTAATTTGGCATGGTGATGCACGCCTGTAATCCTAGCACTCCGAAGGCTAAGGCAGGAGGACCCCAAGAGTGACTTAGTGAGACCCTGTCTCAAATAAATAAATAAATAAATAAATAAATAAATACAGGCGCCTGCCTCGCAAGTGCAAGGCCCTGAGTTCCATTTCCGGTACAAAGGAAAAAGAAAAGATGAAAAGAAAAGAACACCATCGTACAACAAATGAGGCAAAATGTAGTTGGCGGTGAGTCTGGCCAAAGGGCGTATGGAAATCATCTGTTTTATTCTGCAATTTCGCTGGTTACAGTCATTTCAAAAGAAGTTTGAAACTCGCCCCAAGATTTCTGGCGCACGGGTGACAGCCACGCTCTGGGCTCGGCCCTGGCCTCTGGCCACCTCTGGGGGTTAACTCCAGACTCCTCGAATTCAGCCTGGGCACCAACCGTTTACCGGGGGCAGCTTGGCCCGGCTCCGGCCCCCAGGCGCCTCTGTACTGTCCCCTCCCTCCGCTCCAGCGAATCCAGCAGCCACTTATGCATTTATTTGTTTGGAGGCAGGGTCTCACTGTGTAGCCCAGGCTGGCCTCCAACTCGCAGCAGCCCTCCTGCCTCAGCCTCCCGAGTGCTGGGATGACAGGCGTGTGCCCAACTCCAGCGTGTCCTTCAGAGTCACAGCACCCGGGGATTCTCCTCAGAGAAGCTCTCCCCAGGGGATCAAGGCGCAGGACCTCCAGGTCACAGCCGTGCTGACCACACTTGTTAAAGCCAGGAGCAGACAGACTGAGGAGCCTTTCCCGGACGTCCCTCTCCGTCTCCTTCCCAGACTCGGTGCCCCCTCTGGCCCAATCTGAACCCCTCGGTACCGTGGGCGTCTGCCTCACCCCTCAGGGTGGGCTTGGGACCCCTCAGGGTTCTCTTCTGACTCCTGAGACGGGGCTCTGCGGGCCTAATCCCTGACACGATGGATAATTATTTTCTACACCTCGGTCTCCAACACAAGCCACTGCAGATTTGTGGCTTGTGAGGAGCGCAGAGGGACCAAGCGCCCCAGCTGTGCGGGTCCCAGGGTGGGGGCTGCTGCCGGACCTCTGCCACTCACACGGGGGAGCGGGCTGCTGCTCTGGCCCCTGCGGGTCGGAGGCTGTTCACGGCCTGGCTGGGCCTGAGTTTCAGGCTGGAGAGTGGTTCTGGTTTTAGGGTCTCTGCGGAGGGCGCTCTCTAGCTCTTTTGGTGTGGGGGTTTAGAGCTTGGGTCTGGAGGGTAGTCCAGGCTGGTCTTGAGCTCACGATGTAGCCCAGGTAGGCCTCAACCTGCAGGGATCCTCCTGCTTCAGCCTCCCGAGAGTGCGTGCGCCACCGCGCCGGGCGTCCACGGAAACCCTGGCTGGCTTTTGGGCCCTGGTGCGGAGGGAGTCCGGGAGTCTCTCGTAACTCAGCCTGCAGGGTTGCTGGGGGGGGGGTCTGCTGGGGGGTCCCCGCCCGTACGGTCCCAGGGTGCTCCCCAGCCGGGATGCAGCTCGCAGGCTCCGCGGGTGCAGGGTGGGCAGGGACCCCGCGAGGCACAACGCGGGCCGGGGCGGGGCGGGGCGGGGCCGGGGCGGGGCGAGCGGCCCCGGGATCGGGCGCAGTCGGCGGCGCGGAGCCTGGGCCGGGAGCGCCGGGCCGGAGAGGCGGAGGCGGAGGCGGAGGCGGAGGAGGAGGAGGAGGAGGAGGCGGAGGAGGGTCGCGGCCGGCGCCATGGGGCCGGGGGCCCGGGGCCGCCGCGGCCGCTCGAGGTCGCCGCCGCCGCCCCCGGGGACGCTGCCCGGGCTGGCGCTGCTGGCGCTGCTCGCGGGGCTGGGGGCTGCAGGTGAGGCCGGCGGAGGCGGGCGGGGGCCGGCCCGGTTCCGGCGGGGAGCGCTGTGAGCCGGGACCGCGCCCGGGCGCTGCAGGCGCGGGGGCGGCGCGCCAGTCCGGGGGGCGCGGGCACCCCGAAGTGGGGGTGCGGGGCACGGGGCCTGCGGGCGCAGAGACCCCCGAGCCTTTGCGGCGGGAGGAGAAGGGGGCCCAGGGGTCCCCGACTGGGGGGGCTCGAGCTGCGGGTTTCGGGGCCCCAGAGGCGAGACCGGCGCCGCCTCATCCCACGCGTGCCTGCGGTCCTGGTGAGGCTGCGATGCAAACCCAGGGACCCCCCACCGCCCACCCCAGGCCGAGGACCCTGCGCACAAAAGCCCCCCGCTCCCGACCCCCGGGCAGCCGGGCCGGGCGGGGGGCGGGGAGGGGCGCGAAGTTCTCGGGCTCAGAAAACTTCCCAGGCCGGCGCGGCGCAAGCCCCGGAGCCGGAGCCGCAGCGCGCGGAGCGGAGCGGAGCCCGGGCCCCTCCCCCGCGCGCCCCCGCGCGCCCTCGTGCGCCCCCGTCCCCGCGCCCAGGCCGCTCGGACCCGCGGCCGCAGGGCCCCCCGTGCGGTGGGGAAGGGGCGAGCGCGCGGACCCCGCTGGGCCTGCGCCCCTCCCCCCTCCCCTCCCCCCTCGGGACAATGCCGCGCCGTCTAGACACCCCCTCCCCCCGCCGGCCTGGCGCTTTCTTCGGCAGACAAAGCGGGACCCGAGGCGGGGCCGAGCGGGGGCTGCGGGGCGCCCCCATCCCAGCCCCTACCCCGGCCCGGGGAGGCCTGGCCGGCGGGGCACGGGCCGAGGGGGGGTCCCGGGCGCACCGTGGGGGTGCAGAGGGCTCGGGCTCCGGGGCCTGGCCTGGCGCCCCAGCGGCCCGTGCACACTCAGGGCTGTCACACGCGGCTCGGGTCGCGCACACACTGCAGAGATGCAAATGCAGCACCGGGGACGCGGCGAGCCTGAGACCCGCGCACGCTGGGCTCCCGCCAGACGCGCCCGGCTGCAGGCTGCACCCCGCGCACACGGTCGGGGGCACCGCACCCCGGCCGTGCCAGGTGTGGCACCCACGGGGCCCGCGCACACACGGACGCGCCGGCGCGGATGCTAGGCCGCGCCACACCCCGACATCCGTACAAGCGGATGCTGGCGGCTCACACAGACGGACACTTACAGGCGACCAACCAGTGCACGCTCACCAGAGCTGCAGACACGCACGGCACACGCATCTGGCCACTCGGCCTGCGCGCGGCTCACACACCTACGCGTACGCGCGCGCACGCACACAGGTAGCCGGCAGTGACATGCCCGGGCAGAGTCACCTGTAGCCGCACACGGGGACGCAGCGCGGGCCTGTCCGGGTCCCCGCGCAGGGTGACGCCCAGGTCCACGCACACACGTGGGGCTCGCAGCCCCGTTCTCACAGACCCCACTGCCCGCACTCTCGAGGGGCTGCAGTGTGTGTCCCCGCGCAACCTGTCAGCACTGGTCGCCTCTGTGTGTCTGCTTTTCTCTCTCCTCTGTGTGCTTGGGTTTCTGGCTTTGGTTTTCGCTTTTTCTTTGCAGCCGGGCTCCGGCCGTGTGGTCCAGGCTGGTCTGGGTCACACAGCGGGGATCCTCCTGGCTGGGTTTCCGAGGTGCTGGAATTACAGGCCTGCACTGCCAGGCCCAGCTCCGGCTTCCTTTTTACCTCTGTTTTTCTCCACTCTCTCCGAGTTCCACCTGTCTTTGGCGCACGTGTGCACACACACACACACGCACACCCACACACATGCACTGCGGTCCCATACCTGCCCACGCGCACGATTTTCCACCAACTCAAATGCTGCCACACCCCTCGTCCGCCCAGTAGGACAGTTGGACCACGCCACACCCTAGGGGGACACGGCCCTCAGGGATAGGCCACTGGACAGGCAGTGCCTGCTTCTGGCCACCACACAGGCCCCACCCCTGCAGCACCTGGAGCTGGGTCCCTATCACCTGCTCCCGGGTCCCTGCCTCGGTCTCTCCCGGGGCCCAGTGCCAGGGGAAGGGGATCCATAGCCCCAGGACTGGCCGCCCCTCCCTTAGCCCCAGACCCCTGCCTCCAGGAGCTGCAGGCTTCCCTGTGACGCCGGCACCCTCACTTTCTGGGTGCACCCCGCTGCTGCTGCGCCTCCTAGCCCTGGCAGCTTTCTGAGCCCCCACATCTGGCCGGAGCCAGCCCCTCCTCCTGCCTGCCCCGGCCTTGCGGTTCCCAGGGCTCGGGCTGGCAGAGACAGCTGCATCCGAACAGCTGGGCTGGGGCGGGGGGCCGTGGGAATGGTGCATGGGGGCCCCGTGCACCCACACGGACACCCCCAGCCCGGTGCAGCTGTTGCCTGGCAGCAGGAGGGAGGGGGTCTGTCCCTGGGGGCTGGGTTCCCGGGCACCTGACTGACCCCCACCTTCCTTCACACACAGCCCCCCCTTGCCTGGACGGAAGCCCTTGTGCCAATGGAGGTCGCTGCACCCAGCTGCCCTCGCGGGAGGCCGCCTGCCTGTGAGTGGCTGGCCCAGCGCCAGCGGGCCCGGGGTGGGGCGGTGTCCTCCTGCCTCGCTCGGTGCCGGGTCCTACACGTGTGTGGCTCGGGCGCCTCTCATGTTTCCCCCTCGGGAACCAGCAGGGGCTCTGGGGGGTCCGGCTCGTGTGGGCTCGAATCCCACCTCACGGTGCCGAGCGGCTGGGAATGAGTCCCGTAGGTCAGAGGGTCCCGGTCTGGTGTTCGTTTTTATAGGGCTGATAACCCCGGTGTCGTAGGAGTCTTAGCTTCCCAAGGTCACAAGGGACGCCCTTGGATGGAGGCAGTTACTCAGTTTAGTGGTGGGGGGTCCCGGGGGGGTTCTGTGATCACCTGCTCGTTTTCTTTTCTTTTCTTTTTTGGGACGGGGTCTCACTGTATAGTTCAGGCTGGCCTTGAGCTCACTTTGTAGCCCAGGCTGATCTCAAACTCTCAGCAATCCTCCTGCCTCAGCCTCCCGGGTTCGGGGATTATAGGCATATGCCGCCACACCCGGCTCTTTCTTTCTTTTTGAGACAAAATTTTGCTTGGTGGTTCAGGCTGGGCTTGAAGTCACTGTGTAGCTCAGCTGGCTGCAGACTTGTGACAGCCTTCCCGATTCAGCCTCCTGAGTGCTGGGATTACCTGCCTGTACTGCCACATCTGGCTGTCTGCCACTTCCTTGATGGGTGACCCTGGACTAGTGACTTCCCCTCTCTGCATCTGTGAAAGAGGCGAGCTGTCCCTTCCTGGCTTGCGGCTGAAGGAACCCCAAAATTTAGTTGTTCCGTAAACATGAAAAGGCACAGGGCTGGGGGGCGGGCAGAGCAGACACTGGGGAAGAGCTGACAGGAGACAGCTCGGCTTGAATTGTGGGCTCGGGGGTACCTTGAGCCAAGGCTTGGGGGCTTTCTGAGCTCAGTGTTTGCATCTGAAAAATAGAGCAATAATCAGCTGGGCATGGTGGTCCACATCTCCTAGCACTCGGGAGGCTGAGGCAGGAGGATCTCTGTAAGTTCAAGGCATAGGGCTGGGCTGCATAGAGAGTTCAAGGCCAAGGCGAACTGCAGTTGTTCAAGCAGTTCTTGCTTTACGGCGTTGGCTGTACAGATGAAAACAGAGCCTGGGTAGGAGACGCTCAGCATACAGTAAGTGCTCAATAAATACTCATAAATATTAATGATAGGGCTGGAGGAGATAGGTGCACTAGGGGAGGCCTTCAGGGAGAAAGGATTGGTTCCTTTTAAGTTAGAATTAGAGCAGTGCCCCCCCAGGGGCCCTCACTGGTTCCTTCCTGTATCATTGCTTCTACAAAGAAATACCAGGCAATGCCCGGGGGTGGCTTTAGACACCGGGGTGACTTCAGACTTAGAGAGGCTTGGCGGAAGCCTCGTGGGGTGCATCCGTTTGGGGGTGCAGAGACGGACGGGGGGGTCCTGACGCTGGGTGATTGGCGTTGGTGGGGCAGGGGGAGGAAGGGTGAGCGCCCCCCACCCCGGGACCCCTGCCGGCTGGGCGCATGCGCAGTGCGGCCGCGCGCCTGGACGGCCGCCGACAGGTGGCTGCGCCCGCGGCGGCCCCGCCCCCCGACAGGTGAATCACCGGCGCGCGCGGCCGCCCGGAGCCCGGAGCGCGCGGAGTGGAGCGGGCTCGGGCCGGCGCGGGGCTGTGGGGGCGCCGCTCCCGGGCGCCCCAAACCCTCTCCTTCAGGGTCCCCAGCACCGCGCTCCCTTGAGGGGTGTCCCAGGCTGCCACCCCGCGCGGACCCCTCCCGTCTCCCCCACCGAGGCGGACCCCACCCCACCCCCACCCCCGGCCCCGTCTCCAGGCCCGCGCCGCCCCCCCCTTCTCCCCCGAAGCTCTGGCCGCGGGGCGGGGCGCGCGCCCGGGCTGAAACCGGGAACCGGCCCGACCGGTCTGCGGGGGGGCCGCGGGGCGCAGAGCGTGGGAACCCGCCCGGGGCGCCGGGAGGGGCCGCGTGGGCTCCGGCCCGGCCCGGCCCGGCAGGGGGTGGGGGCGCCGGGGTTCCCGGGGCAGCGCCCCCTCCCGGCCCCCGCGGTGGCCGCTCGGGCGTCCTGCGGGTCTTAGGCCCGGTGCTGGCGGTGGGGGCCCAGAAGGAGGTAGGGTCCCCTCCTCTCCTTACGCCACCCGCGCCCCTCCCGGGCTGTGCCCCGACTTGTCTCGCTGGGGGCCAGTGGGGGGGATTTGTGGGTGACGCTAAGAACTGAGTCACCTGCTGCAGGTCAGATCTAGCGTCTGGGACGGTCCCGGGAGGGAGGGGACCGCAGGGGCCGGCAGGGGGCGGGCGGCCGGGCTGGGCCTGCGGGTGGGCCCGGCCTCTCCTCCTCTCCCCCTCGGCCGTCCTCTCCCTGTGGCCCGTGGAAGCGGCCAGTCTTTTTTTATTTTTGGAGACAAGGTCTCACTGTGCAGCCCAGGCTGATGATCCTCCTGCCTCAGCCTCCCGGTGCGGGGCTGGGATTGCAGCTGTGCCTCCGCTGTCCTGGCTGGGATTTCCAGTCTTAATTAAAGCCGATCCCTTCCCAGACCTCATTTGCCTGCCCCTCGGGCCGCCTTGGGGAACTTGGGGAGGGGGCGCCCTTTTGAGGGGTCTCCCTGTAACCCCAACACCCCCGACCCCCTGTCCGGGCGGGAGCGCCTGTGTTAGGAGGCAGGAGTTGCGGGTTTTAGGAGACTTCCTGCTGCCCGTTCGCGGGAGAGTTGCCCACAGCCTGCAGTGGCCGAGGCGGAGGCCTGGTGGCCGCCCGCGTCGCTCTGTGCGTCTCGGGGCTCCGGGCCTGGCTGGCCGCGTGCTGGGTGGCAGCCGCCGCCTGCAGCGTGAGACTTTCCGTTCGCTGTTTCCGGAAAGCCCTTCCCACGCCGCCCTTGGGCTTCCCTTTCACGTTGAGTCAGCACAAATATAACGACCCCGGCTGGGCGCGGGGGTGCACACACTCTTGTCATGCGAGCACTCTGGGAGGCTGAAGCAGGAAGATGGCAAATTCAAGCCCAGGCTGGGCGACTTAGGAAGACCTTGTCTCAAAATTGAAAACAAAACAGAGAAAGAAAAATAAATTTTAAAAAGGGCTGACGAAGAGGCTTGGCAGGAAGGCCCTGGGTTTAATTCCCGGTCCTGGAAAAATCTCTTTCTTCCCCCTCCTTCGGTCCTTCCATCCCGTTTAGCCTGTGGAAGTGTTTCCTGTGATTGCTATAACAAATGACCCCAAACCAGGTGGCTAAAAAGAGCAGAAGAGTGTTCTCTAGAACATTCGGAGGTCACTGGTCTGGAATGAAAGTGTCTGCAGGGCCACGCATGCCCGTTTCAGAAATTCTGTGGCACCGTTTCTGTCACCGCTTCTTCCAGCTTTGGGCAATCTGTCACCGCCCCTGCCTCTCCCCACTCCACCAGATTCCGTGAAATCACTTTCTCCTGTCTCCCTCCTGCCCGCCTCCACCGGGTCACACATGTGGGGCGAGCACCGCACCGTGAACCGACCCCCCTCACCCCTTGTATTGTTCCATCTGGAGACAGCGGCTCCCTAAATTCCCTGGGCTGGACTCGAACTTGGGATCCTCCTGCCTCAGCCTCCCCAGCACTGGGATACTGGGTGTACAGTGACACACTTGGCCCCTTTTTTAAATGTGGCCATCGTTAGGGGTTGTGGGACGTGGACTTGGTGTTTGGGGGCTGCCACTGGGCCCGCCTCACCCCTCCTAGCCTTCGTGGCTCGCACCGCCTGCTGCCGGCTCCTTGTGTATTAACCTGTCGCTTTTCTGTGTTCTCTTTGCCTGACCTGGCGGTGAGGATCCGCAGGGTAAGCGCCCCTTTTCCCGTGTCCCCGCTGTATTTTGCTAGTTAGTGACTGTTGCTTGGCGGGAACGATCACCTGTGTGCTTGCCGTGTCTCCTCCCTGTCCTGTGTCTTTGAGGCCGCCCTGTCCTGGTGGCGCCCACCACGGTTCTCTGCTCGCAGGTGCCCGCCGGGCTGGGTGGGTGAGTGGTGCCAGCTGGAAGACCCCTGCCACTCGGGGCCCTGCGCTGGCCGCGGCGTCTGCCAGAGCTCGGTGGTTGCGGGCACTGCCCGGTTCTCCTGCCGGTGTCCCCGGGGCTTCCGAGGTGAGGACCGAGAGACACCGGGGGCAGGGGGACCCAAGGCCGGCAGAGTGTGGCCGGCCCCGGCTCACTGCCTCTGCGTCCTCCAGGTCCTGACTGCTCCCTGCCGGACCCCTGCCTTAGCAGCCCTTGCGCGCACGGTGCCCGCTGCTCCGTGGCTGCCGATGGTCGCTACGTCTGCTCCTGCCCTCCCGGCTACCAGGGCCGCAGCTGCCGGAGCGACGTGGACGAGTGCCGGGCGGGCAGGCCCTGCCGCCATGGCGGCACCTGCCTCAACACGCCCGGGTCCTTCCGCTGCCAATGCCCGGGGGGCTACTCGGGGCCCCTGTGTGACAGCCCCGCCGTGCCCTGCGCCCCCTCCCCGTGCCGCAACGGGGGCACCTGCAGACAGAGCGGCGAGCTCACCTACGACTGTGCCTGCCTGCCCGGTGGGTCCCCGGGCCGCAGGGCTGTGTGTGTGACAGCGGGGTGCCGGGGGCCACCTCCGCGGTGACCGTCCTCGGCGCTCCCTCCCTCCCGTGCTAGGCTTTGAGGGTCAGCACTGCGAAGTGAACGTGGACGACTGCCCGGGACACCGGTGTCTCAACGGGGGCACCTGTGTGGACGGCGTCAACACCTACAACTGCCAGTGTCCCCCTGAGTGGACAGGTGGGCCCCCGGGAGCCGGGCGGCAGTGGACCCCGGGGTGGGCCAGGTCACCCACCAGGCGGCCCGACCGGGACTTCTGTGCGTCACAGGCCAGTTCTGCACGGAGGACGTGGACGAGTGTCAGCTGCAGCCCAACGCCTGCCACAACGGGGGCACCTGCTTCAACACCCTGGGCGGCCACAGCTGTGTGTGCGTCAACGGCTGGACCGGCGAGAGCTGCAGTCAGAACATCGACGACTGTGCCACGGCCGTGTGCTTCCACGGGGCCACCTGCCACGACCGCGTGGCCTCCTTCTACTGTGCCTGCCCCATGGGCAAGACTGGTGCGTGGCTCTGCCCCGTCCCAGCAGGAGCGGTGGACGGGTCTCCAGTGGGTGGACAGAGGCTCTGATCTGAGCGTCAGTAGCCAGGTGCGGTGGCGCACGCCTGTCCTCCAGCCCTCAGGAGGCTGAGGCAGGAGGGTCGTTATGAGTTCAAGGCCAGCCTGGGCTGTGTAGTGAGTTCAAGGCCAGCCTGAACTACATGGTGACACCGTGTCTCAGAAAAAGGAAAGGAAAGAAAAGAAAGAAAGATTATACCAGGAGTTGGGCACGGGGCTGTTGCAAACCTGTCATCCCAGCTATTCAGAAGGCTGAGTCGGGAGGATCCCAAATTGGAGCCTAACCTTGGCAACTTGGCAAGATCCTGGCCCAAACTAAAATAGAGACGGGCCGGGGATGTATCTCAGTGGTGAAGCACCCCGAGAGCCATCCTCAGTTCGGTAGGGGCGGTGGGGGGAGTGGGGGGAGAAAGGTAAGAAAGATGACCCTGGAGCTGGGCTTAGCTCAGGGCTACAGCGCGTGATTATTTTTTTCGGGGCCCTAGTTCCATTCTCAGCTAAGGGAGGGCAGGAGAGACTGAGGGAAGGCGTGTGCATGCCTGCTTGCGGGAGGCTGGATTTGGGGTGAAGGGTAAGCCAGACAGGCTGGAGAGGAAGCCAGAAGCCCTTGGAATGGGGAACTTTGAGGGCTTTGGGAAGTGCAGAGGTCAGAGAAGGCCTCCAGCAGGGCAGGGCTGCGCGGGTAGTGTAGGAGCTGACCCTTCTAGGATCAGGAGAGTCAGAAGGTTTTAAAACACCTTTTTTGTTGTTTTTCAAATGACTTAGTGAAAAGATTAACAGATTAGCAACAGGGAATTCAGGTGGTTTGGGCGGTGGGGATGTGAATAATCAGCTTTTCAGCCTGTGTGAAGATTTTCCTAAGGAACGGCTGCTAAACGCACCGCAGGTCCCTAAACCACAGCCGAGGGTTCGGTGTTGGGGGTGGAGCCCAGTGCACCGGAAGTGCAGGGTTCAGTCCCCAGCCTCCCTCCACCAACCCCCCGGGGTGAGGGATGAGGGGTGAGAGGTCAGCCCTTGACCTCGGCCTGCCTTTTCTCAGGCCTTCTGTGCCATCTGGACGATGCCTGTGTCAGCAACCCGTGTCACGAGGATGCTATCTGCGACACAAACCCCGTGAACGGCCGGGCCATCTGCACGTGTCCAGCCGGCTTCACCGGAGGGGCGTGTGACCAGGACGTGGACGAGTGCTCCATTGGTGAGCGGGTGGGGGGCCTTTCGGAAATGAGATGGGAAGGGGGCGGGACCTGGGCCAGGCACGCCCACACCGGCCGCACCCCAACCCCGCAGGCGCCAACCCGTGTGAACATCTGGGTCGCTGCGTGAACACCCAGGGGTCCTTCCTGTGCCAGTGCGGTCGTGGCTACACTGGCCCTCGCTGTGAGACCGATGTCAACGAGTGTCTGTCTGGGCCCTGCCGCAACCAGGCCACCTGCCTTGACCGCATCGGCCAGTTTACCTGTATCTGCATGGCAGGTGTGTGGTGGGCGTGGGGGGCAGGTCCTGAGATGGGGTGGGGGTGGGGAGCCCAAGGGGTGGGACTGGGGTTAAAGTGAGACTCTCAGCCTGCAATCCCGGCAAGGCCAGAGGCTGAGCAGCAGGATGGCAAATTCCAGCTCAGCCTGGGCAATGTAGTGTCTTTAGCGAAACCCTGGAATCCCAGCAAGCCGAGAGGCTGAGGCAGGAGGATCGCTGTGGGGTCCACCTCCTCCTTTCTCCATCTCCTCCGACACCCAGGCTTCACGGGAACTTACTGCGAGGTGGACATTGACGAGTGTCAGAGTAGCCCATGTGTCAACGGTGGGGTCTGCAAGGACCGAGTCAACGGCTTCAGCTGTACCTGCCCCTCCGGTGAGCATCCCGGGACAGGGACTCGGGGACACGGTCTGTGCAGGCACCGAGGCCGGGGTGGGAACCCATAAGACCATATTAGATGATTTATAAGAGAAACCGCATGTCCTGAAGAGATTGGAGCCGGGCGTGGTGGCGCACGCCTGTCATCCCAGCACTCGGGAGGCTGAGGCAGGAGGATCCTTGCGAGTTCGAGACCAGCCTGGGCTACACAGTGAGTTTAAGGCCGGCCTGCTGCAAAGTGAGCTCGAGGGCAGCTGGAATTGCACGGCGAGACCCTGTTTCAAAACAAAAATGAAAACGAAAACCCCAGTGAATGGGATTGCCTCGAAAACAGGGCAGCGTGGTGCTGGGGACCGCCGTGACTAGCTGGCCGTCTGTCCATCCCTTCCTTCCCAGGCTTCAGTGGGTCCACGTGTCAGCTCGACGTGGACGAGTGCGCCAGCACGCCCTGCAGGAACGGTGCCAAGTGCGTGGACCAACCTGACGGCTACGAGTGTCGCTGCGCGGAGGGTGAGGGCGGAGCCAATGACGGTCCAGGAAGAGAGTGGGGAGGCGGGGCTAGAGCGGCAGGGGGCCAATAATAGGCTCTGGGAGATCCGGGAGGCGGGGCTGCAGCACAGCAGAGCCAATGACATCTGAGGGGTGGGGCTTAGTGGCAAATAGAATGAGGTACTACTAGGGGTGGGGTCCTTGGGATTGGCCAGGTGCAGGGTGTATGTAAATGTAGGGGGAGAAGGCTGGGGAGTAAGCGCCTGTCTGGCAATCGGAAGGTCACGAGTTCGATCCCTGGGACCAAAATGACTCAATGGGCGGGGCTTAAACAGTCTGGCTTGGGCGGCGGCCTTCGCCTGAGGCCTGGGCTCTGCAGGCTTCGAGGGGACGCTGTGCGAGCGCAACGTGGACGACTGCTCCCCGGACCCCTGCCATCACGGGCGCTGCGTGGACGGTATCGCCAGCTTCACCTGCGCCTGCGCGCCGGGCTACACGGGCACGCGCTGCGAGAACCAGGTGGACGAGTGCCGCAGCCAGCCCTGCCGCCACGGGGGCAAATGCCTCGACCTGGTGGACAAGTACCTGTGCCGCTGTCCTCCTGGCACCACGGGTGAGGCTGGGGCTGGCCGGCCCGGGGCGGGGGTCTGGGGAGTGGTGAGTGACAGGAGTGACCCTTCTTCTTCCGGGTCCCCTCCCGCCAGGCGTGAACTGTGAGGTGAATATCGACGATTGTGCCAGTAACCCCTGCACCTTCGGGGCCTGTCGTGACGGCATCAACCGCTACGACTGTGTCTGCCAGCCTGGCTTCATAGGTGGGCAGAGGGCGGCCGCAGGCGAGGGTGCTGGCAGGCTGAGGGGAAGGCACGCCCCCTGGTGGCCCCATATCCTGTCATCTCAGCAGCACTTGGGAGGCTGAGGCAGGAGGATCGCCAGGGATGGAGGCCCTGCAGTCGGTCCGCGGACGAGCTCGCGTTTGTGCCTCGCAGGGCCGCTGTGCAACGTGGAGATTAACGAGTGTGCGTCCAGCCCTTGCGGCGAGGGCGGCTCCTGCTTGGATGTGGAAAACGGCTTCCGCTGCCTGTGCCCGCCGGGCTCCCTGCCTCCGCTCTGCCTGCCTCCCAGCCACCCCTGTGCCCACGAGCCGTGCGGCCACGGCGTGTGCCACGACGCCCCCAGCGGGTGAGGCTTCTCCCCGGCTCCTGATGCCCTTCTGTTGCCCTGGTCACTGGCCGGCCCTGACTCCCCCCCGTCCCGCCAGGTTCCGCTGTGTGTGCCAACCCGGCTGGAGTGGCCCTCGCTGCAGCCACAGCCTGGCCCGAGACGCCTGTGAGTCCCAGCCGTGCCAGCAGGGCGGCACCTGCGTCAGCGATGGGCCGGGCTTCCGCTGCTCCTGTCCCCCCGGGGTCCAGGGTGAGTGTCCTCCCAGAGGCCCCCAATAGCCGTGACCTTGTTTCTCCTCTGTGCTACTCTGTGACATTTGCTCTTTTTCTGCTTCTCTTTTTCACCTCACGGAGCTCCCCCAGGGAGGGAGGTGATGGGAACATGAGGGCTCTCAAGCCAGCGTCACTGTGCGGGGCAAGGCGGGGCTCACCCGTCATCCCAGCGCTCGGGAGTCTGAGGCAGGAGGAATGCTGTGAGCTCGAGCCCAGCCCCGGCATCAGAGAAACCAAGCACGATGACCTCACTGCCTGTCCACCCCCTCCTGCAGGCCGCCAGTGTGAGCTGCTGTCCCCTTGCACCCCAAATCCTTGCGAGCATGGGGGCCGCTGTGAAGCTGCCCCTGGCCAGCCGATCGTCTGCTCCTGCCCCCCGGGCTGGCAAGGTACGCTGGCCCGGCTTCCTCCTCCTCCTCTTCACCTCCTACCTCGCCCCTGCTGAGTGACGCTGGGGTCCCCGTGGGGCGCTCACCCCCAGACTTGCCTTGAGGGGAGCTCGCTTCTGGGGAAGGCGCTCCGTGTGGACACTCACTGAGGTCAGCTGTGGAGCCAGCTGAGGGCTGGGGACAGCTCCTGCGTCCCCAGCGAGACAGCGGGAGCACGTGTGGTTGGTGTCACCTCTCAGGTTCCACCCGAGTCCCAGGGGACCTCAGACCCCGCCTTGCGTCCTCTCACCGTTTCCTTCCTCCCCACCCCCAGGGCCACGGTGCCAGCAGGATGTGGACGAGTGTGCCAACCCTGCCCCCTGCGGTCCCCACGGCACCTGCACCAACCTGGCGGGAAGTTTCAGCTGCACCTGCCACGGCGGGTACACCGGGCCCGGCTGTGACAAGGACATCGATGACTGCGACCCCAGTGAGTGCCAGGGAGGTCCTGGTGCATGACCCTCGCGTTCTTCTGTTCTTTTCCTGCCTTTCTTCCTCTCTCTGTGTGTGTGTGTGTGTGTGTGTGTGTGTGTGTGTGTGTGTTGGGAACTGAACCCAGGGCCTTTGCACTGAGTTACATCCCTAGTCCTTTTTGCTTTTTTGTTTTGAGACAGAGTCTCACTCAGTTGCCCAGGCTGGGCTCAAATTTGAGATCCTCCTGCCTCAGCCTCAGTGCTGAGGTTAGAGGTGTGTACCATCAAGCACACACCTGGAATATGTATTCAATATTTAATAATATAAATATTATTTAATAATAATAAATTTACTAATATTTAAACCAGTGTATAAAGTATTATTATTTTAGGGTGGGAGTGGGGCTCAGTGATAGAGAATTGTCTAGCATGTGTGAGGCCCTAGATTTCTCTCTCTGTCTCTCTGTCTCTAACTCTCGTCTCTCACATATACACACATACATTAACATGTAATCAATATTAAAATTGTTTAATTTTTTTTTGGTACCAGGAATTGAACTCAGGACCTTGCGCTTGCCAGGCAGGCGCTGTGCTGCTGAGCTATACCCTTGGCCCTTAAAATTGTTTTTTGAGACAGAGTTTCACCCTGTAGTTCAGGCTGGCCTCAGACTGTGGCAGTCTTCCTGCCGTAGCCTCCCAATGAATATTAAAATTACTAACAACATATTTTACTGTTTACCACTAAGCCTTCAAGATTCGAACTCCAGTGTGTATTTTACATTTATAGCGTGTCTCAGTTGTCATCAGCAACCATGTCAAGGGGTCCCTGACAACACGTGGCTGGTGGTCACTACACCAGCCAGCATGACCAGTACGGAGCCCAGGAATAGGAGTGGGCACAACTCACACTGTGCCTGTCCCTGGCTGTCCTCGGTGGCTGGTTCCAGGGCCCCCACATACCTAAATCTAAGGGTGCTCACGTCACTGATACAGTATTTTTTTTATTTTGTTCTTCTTTTTGAGACAGGGTCTCGCTGTGCAGTCCAGGCTGGCCTTGAGCTCACTTTGTAGCCCAGGCTGGTCTCGAACTTGCATCAGTCCTCCTGCCTCAGCCTCCCGAGTGCTGGGATGACAGGAGTGCGCCATCATGCCTGGTTCTGCGAAGTATTTGTGAAGAACTTGCACAATCCTTTATAGACTCTGAATGATCTCACGGTGATGTGTAGCCTTAGCACGATACTAATGTCATGTAAATACTTGTTAGGCTCTGTTGTTCAGGAAAGGACGACACCGGAACAGTCTGTGCGTGTTGAGAGCTATGGCAGTGTCCTCCTCCTTTCTCTCCGGCTCTGTCTTTCCTGGGTTTCGGTCTGTACCTGGGGCTGGTCCCAGACTCGCTGTGTAGGCCAGGCTGGCTTCCAAGTTGAGATCCTTCCACATGCCATGACTGGCACCTGCTACCATGCCTGGCTTGATTTCTTTTCTGCAATATTTCCCATCAACTGGTTAAAACCATGAAGGGCCTTTCTTTCTTTCTTTCTTTCTTTCTTTCTTTCTTTTTCTTTCTTTT